>JAOBBB020020276.1:0-15621 GCA_025331005.2 Zoanthus gigantus | reverse complement strand
GAGCGATTTTTTTTCACACTCGATAAATGAGAATTCTACTCGCATTTAGCGAGTTAGCTTGTGGGAATTTCAACCCCTGTTGAGTATCTCCTGTTTAACACTGGAAAACTTCTTTTCTGTCAGAGGGTGGACACAGACTTATAACAGCTCTTGACAGGGTATCTGCCATGAAGTACATGCACTTGCCCACTTGTTCACCACTGTGAACTTGAATGGTTGAAGCTCAACCATTGTGAATTGCAAGTGCTTTGGTGCCTTATTTAAAGGCTTCTTGAAAAAAGTTTCTAAAGGTTGATGGTCAGAGAGAACCACAATATCTTGCTTGCCATAGAAGTACTGATAGAATTTAGTAATGTACATGCTACTTAATTAATGGCCAAATACTCCTTTTCAATAGTGCATAGTTTATTTCAGTTGTCAACAATGTGGAGCTGGTGAATGCAACAGATTGCCCCTCATGTAATAATGCTCCCCCCAGGCCAGTGTCACTGGCAACAACTTGTAATACACATGGCTTGTTCACATCAAAGAACTTAAACGATGTTGCCTTAGCAATTACAGCTTTGGCATCTTTACAAGCCTTGTTGTGTTGCGAAGACCATGACCAGATGGCACCAACATGTGTAAGTTCAGTAAGTGGTTTCACAATTTCTGCCAGATTTGGTGTAAAGCATGACAGATAGTTGCACATACCTAGGAAGCACTGAACCCCTTTAATATCTTGAGGTGGGTTCATGTCAATTATGGCTTGGACACAACCAAGATATGGAGAATAAGATGTCCCATCCAGGTCACTTGCTAGACTTTGAATTGAAATTTCTTTGGGTTTAATTTGAGGTTGACTTTCACACAGCATAACGTCAAGTTCCAGAAATTTTTACCATGGTCTTTCTCTGTAAGATGTCATCTGCCTTGTTTACAGTACTACACCTTTCAAGCCTTCTAGAACTTTATGCTGTCTTTCCTGATATTCTTTGGGCTCTAAACTTATCCCAAATGGCATGCGCAGCCAATGGCGGATTGCTCTTCCAATTGGCATATGCATAGTAGTCACAAAATTAGAAGGTTTTACCTAACATAATGTTTGTAAATCCTTTGTAAACATTCACACAGAAAGAGTTTTAGCATTATTCAACTTCGATATTTACAATTCTTTCATCCTGAATCAGCAGTTTTATCTGTCCAGTTAATTTGCTCTTGATCTTCCCATACTTGTCTCATCAATCGTTTCAAATCCGTTGAAAATTTGTAGTTTATTGCTACATTATTTCAACAACATTGCAAAATGCCACAATTTTGCCCTCTTTATCTCTCAGAGACCATTTGTATTTAGTTTCCCTTGTACAGGTTCATCAACTAACCCTGCAATAAACCTGTCCCAACAAGCTTGATCCTCAAAATCTCCATATTCACAATATTTGGCTTGCTCAACTCTTGACATTCCCAAGAAATGATTCTTCATCATGAAACATGTGGCCCACTTTTGTTCCCTCATGATCAGCCTGAACACAAACACTGCATCCACAAAAATTCTTGTTTAACGAGAGCTTGTACACTGGTTATTATTCTCTTCTTGTGATAAACCAAGTGTCTTGTTGTTTGGGTTTATTACCTTTTTTTCTTCAGTGACAATGATGTTTGCAGTATACTCAATCACAGACCAGGCTTTTTCACTGAGCCACTCCATCCTCCCTTTCAGTATTCATAATTACATCCAAATTTGGCAGAAAACCAACCCATCACAGTACAGTAGTGAGTACTCTATGTAGTCTCAAATGAAACAGTCTAATACTTCTCTTTCATCGGAGACCCTCCTGTGTTTGAGAAACTGGAAACCAAACCGGTAGACCAGGCACTATGAAAACAAACTTAACAATAAAAATGGTGGGAATAATACGATCAAAATCTCTGACAATGTTCGACAAAAGAAACCAACAAAACACAGAAGTCACAATTCACATTTAACTTCAGTCAAGTGTTCCCTCACTTCTGACACCATGTTGACCAGCGATCCATATCACAGCAGGAGCCACAACACACAAATAACTCAATGAATGTACTTTATTAATGTAGTCGCCATATTACTCATACAACACATAATCTATGTGTAATCCCAATGTCTATTACAGTGGTCCCATCAACAAAATCACAGACATTTTCGACTAGAACTGGGTACAAAAATTTGCAGTTTTTACACACCATTTAGTACAGGGTCCAACAATTTTTCCCAGATGAGAACTGGTTTGACTGGGCACTGATGTATTTGATTTTTTTCCTGATTCACAGACCTGACCTCTGTTTGAAATTTATTTTGTAATAGGTGTTGTTTATTTATCTATTTCCTGGCACATGCTGCTCTACAGCAAGACTAGTTTAGCACTGGGTATCAAAATCAAGCCATTTCTAGTTTAGAGCATGGTCAGATTTGTGAAGGTCCAGCGGTACAACCTTACCTAAAATTCTTGTGAGTACCCCTTCCAGATCAGGTTACAACAAGTCCAGTTTCCAGTTTGGAGGAGCATAAATATTATTTGCATTTCAATTGTAAAACATTGCAGGTATTAACCGTTTACAATAGCTGCATATATTCAAGATACTGATCGACTTTATAAATTATGTTTTCCATTGCTTATTTTAAAACATTCATAAAATATTTGAACAAATTTTACAGACACAAATCAAGGAATAGGTACCTCTTTTTTAGCATTCTCCCGTAGCAACTGACTTCTTCTTCGTATATACAACGTCCCTAAGTGAGAATTACCCAAACTACTTAAATGAGAACAAATTTTCTCAAATCTTTCAAAATGTTGGAAGAAAAATAACTTACGGTGTTGAGGATTGTTTGGAGCACGATACGCATTATAACGAGCATCTAATGCAAGAATTTGCTGAGCTACATTCATACTTCACTTGTAGCTGTGCACTTTAAGTATGTAAAATGAAGCAAATATGTATTTTTTCACCTTTTATCACACCTTCCCTATTCACGTTCCTGCCATCTTTGTTTTCCTTTTTGCTAGGGCCTAGTCCACTTGAGTCGGCCTTAGTTTTCTCTAACGCCTTCAAACATTTTGTCAGTGGAGCTACTCTTTAGTTTCAGACCATACAAACGTCCAAGATGGCCGCCAGATCGAGACATTAGCGTGATGGATAGCGATAAAGAAGCGTGGGGTAATTAGCGTTTACATACAGTAAACAGTATACCTTCATGTATTCATGGTAATTAAATTACACCGTTTTCGCCGGCTCTATCTACGTGACGGGATAATTTCCGTATTGGCGCATACTTATTTATGCATGCAGTTTCGTATAGAAGTTTAGGGTCTGGGTAAGGGCCAATAGTCAATACGGAAATTTTACCCAGCCGGACACATAAAATCACATCATTAAGATAATGAGAGCTGTCCATTATTTCCAGACTATCTTTTCCTACCTCCAATCTGCACTGCCACAACTCCCCTCGAAAAAAATTAAACATCTAAGTTATCTTTTGCTCTTCTTAGATTTCAAAGCCCCGAACATCCCTATTGGCACCACATTTCACACCTTTGACACCATATTGAGTTTGCTCCAATAGTTTTAGTATTAAAAGCTTGAATACACTAAAAATTGTCAACAAAGAAATTACTTAGTTCTACAGGCAGCAATCTTATGGCATAAAAAATAGTAGTTATTACAATAGCATTTTAAAGCAAATTCTTGTGAAAGGCAAAATTCTATAATTGTATATACACCTTTTTCTTCTTATTTTGATTGAGTGGAGTTTAAAAAATCTCTACTTATCTAGAACTACTTTCATTTTTCCTTTTTATGTATGGCTGCCAAGAGTTGCCTATTTGTGTGCCATTCATTCGCCACACCATCTATGGACAGGCACATAAAGCAGATAGTTACAGCTACTTCAGTCAGTTTATAATTCTCAGTATAAAGGATGCCCAGCATTAAAGTTATACTTTAGACAAAAAATTTTTCGTTAATTGAATTGTTGGCCAACTGCAAACAAATAATTAAACTTTTATCTTGATTTTCATTTGACTTCAGTCATTGTATCATGTTTGAGACAAAACGAAAGATAAAACCCTTGTCTCTGAAATGTGCCAAACACAGCACTCAAGGATATCTTTCTTTTCATTTGGGCAGAGTCAATCCATTTCTCTCTTCTCTTCTAAGGAAGATCAGGCTGGAAGAACTAAAGAATGGAATTTTATGTATATTTTAAGTACATGTATACATGTTGTTACATAATTAAATGTATTAGTATTACTGCCAGTTGTCCTATTTGTGCATGGTTGCCAAGGGTTACCTATTTGTGTGACTTTCATTCCACCACACCATCAATGGATAGGGGCATAAAGCAGATAGTCACAGCCAATACTGTAATTCTTAGTCAAAAGGGTAGTCTGTAAGTACTAATAAAAGTTATAGTTTAATACAACAATATTTTTGTTAGTTTGCTTGGTTTACATACTATAGTTTTTAAAACTTGTATCACATTGAATTTTGTTTTAACAGATATTTCATCATGGAGATCAAATATTCCCAACAAAGTGAGTTATATAAAGCACTACTTGACCAGTAGATCATTTGGTGAAGGTTGGAAACAGGCATTAGAAATGTTGGGGTCATATTATTCTAAATTACCAATTGAAAACCCTGGTAAACCTGGACTTTTTATCACAGCTTTTATTGACGATGTAATAGATTATTTTGTACTGAACAACAAAGAGTCAAATGGTAAACAGACCTCAGCTGTAAGAGAACTTCAGATGTTACAGCTTCTCTGTAATTACTTTGAGAGCCAACACTCTGACACTGCAAGACATTATCTATTTGATGCCCTTTTTGGCCTTTCTACTAAGGATGTCATAGGAGGACAGGTAAATGTAAAATGATATTTTTTTAAAACCATTGTGAGGACTCGACACTAACTGTGGCTAACTATTCACACTGGTTTTTAGAAATGCAGTTTTGGCTAGTAGATTTTTTATTTCCACTAGCTAGTAAACAATAAATGAAATTGACTGAATAAGTGTCTGTTTTTTCTCAAGGAAGACATCTTAGAATTTTAGTGCTTGAATAGTAAAAAAATTTGCTAGTAACATCTAAGTTGACACTTTTGCTTGCCACTAGACTAGTAAGTTGAAAAGTTAGTGTTGAGCTTTCTGTCATATGAGGGCCAGTTTTTATGTTATACTTAATTCAGTTGATGGGTACATATGCAATCCATGTATTTGTATTCTGTATGTCAAGTTGTACAGGAATTATAATAACATGGCAAATATTGTATTTCAATTTAATGTTGCCTGTTAGTGAAACAAAATTAGTTTAATGTTTAAACATCCAAGTTATTTTGGACATTTGTGACACGTTTCTCCACTGATATGAAATATTCAAATTTGGAACCATTTCAAAATTATACTTCTAGAACAACATTATGCCTGTATTTTCCTGAGTTAATAACTGGTTTAATGAATAATTTTAATACATTCTTTTTGGTACATCTTGCATTGTCGTGGTTTTGTTATTTTGGTGAAGAATAAAATAAGTAAAAACTAAATAATACTGGTGTACAAATTGAGATTTACTAGGTCCCAAAAATTGACCCCAAAAATTATAACCTCAAATACACACAGGTAACAGTTTTTTAGTTTCAAATAGCATTCAGTTTTTCTTGAAATAACAAAAATATATAATAGCACAGAGTAATCTTATTGCTCTTACTATTTTTTTTTTTCTTTAATCATAGAAAAAAATGACCAATGACTTTCAACTTTTATTATATGCTGTGTTAACTGTAAGTGTGCTTGCGTTTGGGTCTTTACAGAACTGTCACTGAGATGTTACCGCAGGATGTTGAGATGCATGGCAGGAATGAGGTGGCAAGATGGGAGTTCTAGCAGTGAGGTGGCAGAGATGTGTAGAGTTGAAGATCTTTCTGTTAAGTTGAGGCAGAGAAGACAGAGTTGATTTTGACATGTGAAAAGGGCAGAGGGGGTGTGTTGGTTGAGGTGGGGAAGGTGATATTTGGGGAGCAATAGCTGGCAGGAAAGCCTAGGAAAAAGTGGAGTGATTGTGTGATGGAGGATATGAACTTGCTAGGAGGGGAGGAGCATTTGGTGCAGGATCAATGAATGTGGAAAGTAGTCATTGCCTATCCAACCCCATCCTAGACGGGAAAATGTGAATGTTAAACAAGAATGATGATGATGGTGATGATGATGATGATGATGATGGTGATGATGACGATGATGATGATGATGGTGATGATGATGATGATGGTGATGATGATGATGATGATGATGAAAGAACTATCAACTGAAGAGCAAATATAGGGGCCATCTTACACACCATAATTCAAAAAAGTGGATATTTTTTCCTAAAAAGTAGATAATTATGGACTTATAAACCAATTAGAAATACAGTATATTGTTTGTAAAACTGTGAATAATCAAAGGCTTCATGATTGGGGTTAATTTTACTATAGTTTTTATTATTAATAATAATTATACTTCTTTCTGTTTTGTGAAGTCAGAACAGAGAGTTGAAATCTTAACCAAGTTAATATCTATGGCTGTGGCTCTACAATGTAGCCCAGTACTGGAGTGCTCAGCTGTTTGGATGCAGGTAAACAACACTTTCAGTTTGTAACCATAAATTATATTTTTTAAGGCTTGCTTAAACGGATGCAACATCACCCAACATTGTTGGAAGCAACATGTTGGGAAATGTTGGATAATGTTGGAAGCACTAGCGTTCAAACAAAGCCAACACCATGCGACATGTTAGATCGTTACCAGGACCCACATATTAGTATGTGATCGCTGGGCTCTGGGAATGAGATATCCTATTGATATCCTAATATCATGAAATCGTTTTTAATTTGTTTACAAAACAAAACCATGTCAGTTTCTCAATTGTGGGAAAAAAAACGAAAATTTGTTGCAACCGCAGTTGTAATCAAGTTGATGGACGAAGATGAAAGAGAGGCAAAACAAGAGCATGGATAAGGAGGAGAGACGAGAAGGTTTTTTTTAACAACATTGTGCGCAAATGTTGGAAGACACTCACTTTGACGTACGCGGATAGACTGAGTACCAATGAATGTTCTCATATGCGCATGCTCGAAGAAAAATGTTGGCTGATGTTGGATGAAAAATTTGAAACAAATCAAACTTCATCCAACATCGTCCAACATTGCCCAACATGTTCCAACATGGTGTTCAAACAAAGACAACATGTTGTGCCCAACAATGTTGGATGCTGTCCCAAAATGTTGCATCTGTTTAAACAGGCCTTAACTCTCACTGTGATTAAAATCGTCGATGTAAAAGCATCTGATCAAATGATTTATGCTACCTGTAGTTGTTTTTTTATAATTATTGTCATAATTATAAAGGCATTAATTTGAAAAAAGGTATTCTGCTTAACAACACTTGTATTGCACATGCAGCTAAAAACACTAAGTTATGCAGTTTAATTTAGCACAACATTTATGCTGTATAATCAGTTAGCGAATATCCTTTTGGCAGATGTCCAAATAGGGACATCATCTATGTACAACACCTAAGGTAGACAGAGATCTTTCACATGAGACACTGCAGTCATATAAAATGTACAATAATTCTCTAAATGATGAAATAAAAAAGCTCCAAGTACACCGTAACCTCTTTTTTGACCATGCTTAAAACATATTTTTTATTATCTTGAAGAAGCTTGCTGTGTTCTCCTTTTCTAGTTCTTTGTATTTTCACACTTTTCATTTTGCTTTTGCTTTTTGCATTTAAACTGAATTTAAATAGTTATTCTTAATTTTATTAATTCTTCATACTTTGTTCATTTGGCCTTTAACAAACATATCTATTTAAGGTGACTGAAATCAGGAAATCTTCAAGAAATCTTCAGCTTCTATTTTATTTAATATATTAAAAAACTGTCAAAACCAGTGAATGTATTCATCATCAATACATAATTAATATAGGCATAACCAGGTAATCTATGGGGATCCATGGGCATGTTTCCTTGAGAGATTTTACTGCTGTAGGGAAGGGGCACTCACTCGGTCAAATATGGTAATAAAAGTTTGGAGGATAAAAATAATTCGAATAAAATTATTCTTATAGGATTTTTTTTTAAAATTAAAGGAGACTTTCTCTAGTCAAAAGGAAGGTTGTTTGCACCTGTCAACCCCGGTCCCTCACAATGCCTCTGATATACAACTGAAAATTTTAAATAAATTGAAATCAGTTAATGGTGTCTCAATGGCAGTCTTATTGTACTTAAATGTCAGTCACTATTAAGAACCTGGAAATTTTTAAATCTCTTTCTTCAAGATCAATATTTTTTTTGTTTACACAGAGACATTGTGATGCCAAAGCAGTTGTGATGAAAGTGGCATCATCAGTTGTGGATGATTACACAAATCTTGTCCCTGCATCACTCCCATTGCTAGAAGCACTTACAGCACATTCACCGCTGATGGCAAGCCAAATCTTAATTGTGCTGACATGTATTTACTTGCCCACCTCAGGTAGGTCTGAGTGAAACTTGTAAAACAGCCAATAAAGAGAAGCACTAGTTATTGCTTTAGGAGGGCTGGATGTACTGTACATGTTTTTTTTTGTTTTTGTTTCTGATATGTTGGTGTTTATTTTCTTGGCTTCACATATTTTAATCCTTGCCAACCTGTTGCGATGTTTTGAAAGGAAAGCCCTCTGCTTATGAATGGTGTTCAAAGGAACTCTTGAAACACACATTTTTATTGAACATGTTTTAATGTAACAAAGAACATGTTAAATAAGCTATAGAAATAAATATTCTATACCTTACTTTTTACTTGTTTGGGATGTTTTCTTTATGTATCTAGACATTGGATAAAAGGAAATATTGTTAGGAAAAAATGCCGTTGAAACAACCCGAGTGTGGATTCATTTTGGCCTGTGCATTATGAAACATTAGCTTGTCTGATTCAATATGCAGTGATGCAGAAAGAAGAATGTCTCGAAATGTGTCAAACAGATAATATGCCATGGTTTTTGCGGGAGCGAACCAATGCACAATTGTTGTTGCACAACATGTAATATACATAAACTATATATAAAAATTTACATTTTTTTAAAATTAGAAACATAACAGTTCAGAAATACAGTAGCTTGAAGTTAAATCGGAAATAGTCAAGTTTTTTGCAAAAGAAATGTTGCTTTCAGAATGATAACTCATCAAAAACTGCTTTCAAAATGATTACAAATTAAAATTTAAGCTACCAATTGTGTTTAACTACATTTTTTTTTAGTTTGATTGATTGAACAAATTTTTTTAGCATTATTTTTTTCCCAACTGACCAACCCAAAAAATTTCAAAACAAAATTGTACTTGGTCTAACCTTTAGTTACTAGAATTAATCCTGTATTTAACTCTCTTTGTAGGTGATGGGTCTTTGCTTAACAAGAATTCTGTGCCACCTCTGGTATTATTGTCAGTGGTTGTAAACTGGGTCTGCAGTAATCCAAACATTTGTGTAATGTCACCACCACCACATCTTGTGACACTCTCATCACTTCAAAATTCAAATCCCTTTCCTGTCAACCTAAAAGCAATGGCACAGCTCCCTATGTTTGGTCTTATGCGATGGACTGTGTTGGCCCCCCTTCTATGCAAGCAGTACCAAGACTGTAAGTTGCATGTTTTAGTAGAACTAGAGACCTATAATAATGATAGTTATAATAATATTATTAATAATAATTTGAAGGAAACAGTGGTTCAGATGGCAAATGCGAATGGAGTGAGATGGTACGGGCATGTGTTAAGGAGGGATGATGGCCATGTTTTGAGGAAGGCATTGGAGTTTGAAGTGAAGGGAAAGAGAAAGCGAGGACGACCGAGGAAGACATGGAGATCACAAGTGGAGAAGGAGAGTAAGAGTGTTGGTTTGAAGAAGGAGGATGCAAAGAATCAAGCGAGATGGAGAGTGGGAGTGGGAGAGATTGCTAGCAGAGTGAGGTAAATCCGGCCACCCTAGTTTACGGGGATAAAACCGGATCAAAACTGGATTGATGATTGATGATGACACTAACTAACCTGGAATCCTGTCGTCGTCTAATGACAGACTTGGCTCTGTATTGCTGTAGCAGTGACATCAGAGCTAAGATTCTAGCATTTATTGTGTGAAGATTCTTCGCTGCCTCATAAGTCTGAGGTTCATCAGAACAGGCAGCAAGCAACTTCATAGCACCATCTCGCATGCGATATTCATAGGCAATTTTTTCTTGTACTTGTGCATCATCAAGCTCCTGCAGACAACAACAACGATTGTTAACTACTAAACTCAAAACTAGACGCTCTAAAAGCATGTAGTCGGGCCACAATACAACTAGGTAAATAGAATGAATAATGGGAGGGTTAATAGTTGCAGGAGAAATGAAAATACCAAATTTCATAGATATGTTGGTTTTTGCATATGCATCATCGGAGCATGACTGTAATTATATAAATAATCTTCAATGTTCAATCTCGAATATTGCGAGGTCTTAATACACTAAGTAATTAACCAAAGGATCATGTGATGACTATGACAAAGTACTAGGGGTAATTTGATTGAACATGTGACTTTTGGGCTTCCTGTGCATTGTTCAGGAAAATTTGCGAGGTTTTACACTAAGTAATTGACCAAATGCAATGTGACAGATAATAGATAGATTGGCAAAAAGGTAAAACTAAAGTCGAGCCGCTGCGCGTAGCCCAACTAATAAATCAGATTTATCAAAAAATCTATCACACAGGATTGCCTCTATTTGTTGGTTATGAAATTCAAAGACTAAAATTTTTTCCATGACTTTCCAGGACTGTTTCAAGCAACTTCAGAACCTTCTATATCAACTAAAACTTGAACGCTTATTTTACATAGTTTTTCAAATAATTATATCAGTTCGACAAAACACATACAGTACTATATTAACAAGCTATATTGTTCAGCTTCATTGAACTGACTGAATTCTGACAATGAAAAACAGTCAATGACAGATTTGGTTTTTGACAAAAATCATCTCCATCGCCACCACTACCCTCCCCATCTCTCACACATTTTGGACATACAAAGTTTTGCAACCCTCAGAGATTTCTCAGACCTGAGCATTGTTTGCGACACCATTTATTACACTCAGTAAAAAACACAGAATTTGCTCCCACATTTACGCTTTAGTTACAAAAGTTTCAAAGTTTAATTTGAACAGTATGAAAGAGAGTTTTTACTCTTAACACTGAACACCAAAATAAATTGTACTGACAGATTGACTATTGTTCTTTCATGACTCTCGGCAAGTAGTTTGTTTTAAACTACTTCAGTTATATATATATATTACCCATTTCTGTTGCCATTTTTGCAAACTGCAAGTATGTACCTGGTCAGTGTTGACCTATTGAGCATTAAAACAACACTACACGGCCAAACAGAGAATGTATTATATACTAATATCTACTTTATTTCATAACACTACTTACAAGGACTACAATAAGCATACATTCAACCAAGAGATAATTAAATAGAACTATGCAGTACGAGGGAAAGGAGCAAGCTATAATTAAATAATGGAACCTGCACCATAATACGAAACAGGAGAAGGAAGTGAATTGGATGCATTAGGTAGATCTGAAAATAGATTAGGGCCAACTGCCTTGAAATATTCTATTACTGTACTACTGTTTGTTGTAGTAACAAAACATGGTCAAGATTGAACAGTGCAACAGAGAAGAATAAACAAAATCTTAAATCCTAAACAGTTCCATGCAAGTGATTGCAGCAGAGATAGGACTGAGAGGTTCTGTTCTTGCTTACCCACAGAAAAAATAGAAATTGTTATAAAATATATTAGACAGTATTGAATGTTGAGAAATTTGAACTGCATAAATTATTAATTTCAGTCCCAGTCAGTAATCAACACCTAACTTCTCTTTACATAACACATAAAAAATAAGACATTTGGTAATAAGAAAATGAGAATTGATCAAACAAAGCAAACTATATACTGAAGATTAAAAGTAAAATTCTCTCAAACTTGTTCAATGAAAAGTATAAGCACAATTAAGTTGGGAGAAGTTAACAATACAACTGGGGCTGAAAGGGTTAAAGTATCTGTATTGTAGATGGAGAGTGGACACATGTGGCTCTGAGATTTACTTCAGATAAGTTTAATATGTGAACAGCCTATCATACTGTTTAATAATATTTTTCTTATTATTTCATTTTACAATTTAAATTAATATTATACTAGCAAATTCAAGACATGGTATGCAATAGAAATACTGTTCAAACCTTAATTCACTTTTATTGTAGAAATTATCCTACAGGGGTTGTTTTTACAACCATATTTGGCTTTCTGGTAATATTATGTGCAACGGAAACAGCGAAGCGATGAATAGGTGTTTTTAGGCAAGCCCAAAGTGGCGTAAACCCACACTCAAACTATATGATAGCACTCAAAACGTTTTTAAACTCAAAGATTAAATTCTCTTTTTAAAAACGGCAGCCAATATTCGAAAAGTCAAACTAACTTCCTTTCAAACTTTGCCAATAAAGTTCTGATATAAATCACGTATCCTCCTATATGCATAAATTTAACACTGAATTTGCACAACAGAGTTAAATTCTTTAAAATTATTACGTTTTATTCCTGACACGCTTCAGGTGATCAATGCACGTACGTGCACGTATCGTAAGTATAAAATATTAAAGACTGGCAAAAGCATTCATCACAAGAAATTCTTCGATAATTTACTTTAAAAATCATGTAATTTAAAAAGGTTGCCTTACTGGGATTAGAAATATTAAAGTACTTCTTTTAAAGCCAACAAGATATAAACAACCAAAAAATAAAAAAATGAATGGCAAAGATGGCGGCCTATATAAGATGAAAAATAACGCATTTAATTTTAATGGACTTCTTATAACAACTCTCAAATGACGAATGATTTGAGGGTCGAAACCAAAATAAGCCATCATCTGTTACAACTAAATTCAAAATTTATCTTCAAAACACTACAGGCAAGCTCAAGACCATGCGTGTCACATCCATATTGATGGTTCTTATAGTTATATAATAACTGTGCAAAGCAAACATAGATTAAGTTAAATTTGGCTTTTTTTTAGAGACATAGTTCTTTTCTATGCCGTTACAACGTCTAATTATCGTTTCCTTCAATTTGAAAGTTCTCGGGATAACTATATATATAGTATTATGTACACAAAAGAAACTTACGAACCTCACAAAACGAAAACAACAAGAATCACCCCAAAAACTGAAAAAGTTTATACAATGAAACTATGTTAAAATTCAAAAATGAATAATGATTTACTAGCTTTAATAATGGCAACAAAAGACGTCAAAGTCTTTGAAAAAAAAACAATATCCACGGACACCAAAACAGTCTTTTGTTTCAAACGCCAAGAGCTTGTTGAAAACACAACGGAGATTTTCGAAGGTCGCTCCCACAATTTCCTCAGAACCAGAGTTGATTTTCTCTCCAAAAATAATAATGACTTTTTGCGTAAATCTTTACTTTTGAAACGCAAATGAGCAAAAAGAACATCTTAAATTGTTAGGCTTTTTTAGAACTGGAAAACATGGAGAAATAGAGTATCGAAAACCTTCAATTTGATGCCATGATGTTCCGGTATGTCACGCGACAGGGGGAACTTTCTTCCTTCTTTCGGGGTTTAACGGTTCGAAGTTTTGTTCCACGCTTAGCTCCGTTAATAAATTTATACAAGTCTTGCTTCTAAATTTTTAGGAGTTTAAGAAAAACTGACATATTAATCTATTCCAAAGCATCCGATTATCTGAAAGTTCTAACAAGCCAACGACCAGTCATCACCGTTCCTCAATAGATTCCAAAACGGTCAACATTTTTTTCGTCTAAAATTAAAAAAAAACTACAGTTTGATTTGTCTTAAAAAGGGAAGTTCCGTAGAATTACCTTCAAAGCTGAAGCGTCCCATTTCCCTGACTCATTTAGCTCCATTTTCCTTCTCTTTCCAAGAACGCAGGTTTCCTGTTCATACTGTTTATCAACAACGAGTGATTGAGTTTTACACTGCACGGATGCGTTTCCTGTTTCAAAGGCTGCCATATTTGAATAATGCATCATCTTATAATGATCAATTGTTATATTCTCTTTTTGACATTTTTTCACCAATTAAATTGAGAAGACCGTCATTTCAAATAAACCTTGGAGGAAAATAGTGACTGATCAGTTCTGAAAAAGCCTGGGCTCTACCGCGGAGATGGGCAATGGCGGCATTCGTTTTGGTAGAAGGTAAAGGGGGTTGCTAAAACTGCCATAAATATCTGATGCAATAAATGATCTGTGAAGAAAATCTAATGATAATTTGCGATGCTAATGAGGGAGATATAACCATCTGAAACATTATACATGCGGGACAATCACTGGTTACATGAACTCAGAACTGACCGTGCAGAGGACGCAATGTGTGAAACCAAACGAGATGAGACAGTAAATATTGAGGGAGTGCAGCTTCCGAATTCCAGGCCGCCAAAACCTTCTTCTACCGTTAAGTTTGATATTGGAGACTTTGTGGTTAGTCACAGGAAGATCAAGAGATTGTGTAAGCCAGGCGTCAATCTTTACGAATCATTTGTTTACGTAACAAGGTAATGGTGCCTATAATCATTCATCTATTAAATTTTTAAAATTGAATTAATATAATTACAAACAACTCGACCGAGAAACGTTCAAGAAAGACAGTTTCGGAAATCCGTTAATGAACAAGAAGAATGTTAACCCTGATTAATTGGTGGACAGTTTTCTTCTGAGAAATAAAAACAAAGCGAACAACTTACTTCAACGACCCAACGTTTCGACATCAAGCAATGTGTATTTATTAATTCTGACAGTGCATATATATATACTATGGTTATATAAACAATATTACAATGAGTAAACAAAAAAAAAAAAAACTGTTATGTAAATAAAAGAGATTTTATGGTATACGATACAGGCAAAACAGGCAACAGGCAAAACAATACAATAAAAATTTTCTGACACAAATTAAATTATGTAAAAATATATTCAGCATTTTGCAGACACCGTTTAGAAGATCACATCCTAACAACAGCAGCTACAGCAAGAAGTTTCCACATTTTAAAGAAATGCACATCAAAATTTGATTGCCTCATCTGTGAGATGTTCTTCATAAAAGAACGAGAACCAACACTCTGTAATCTTTAGTCTGACTCTGTGTGAGCAAAATTTTTACATAATTTATTTTGTGTCTGCTATTTTTTACTTATTAACTGTTTTGATCACCTTAAATTCTTGCTCTATTTTATTATATTACATTGTATTGTATTGTTAATTTAAGTTTTTATAAGTAACAAGGATAATGTAAAATAAATAGAGTTTCCTAAACAAAGGTTGTAAGTCTGGACAAAGACTATGTGAGAAGTTAGTGATACTCGTTTTTGTCACATTTAGTCAGTTAGTGATACATTTTAATAATTTAGTAATAAAAATGTAAATTATACACCGTAAAAACGAGAGAATACTAAGTAAGTATTCTCTCGTTTTTACGGTGTAGAATTTACATTTTTATTACTAAATTGTTTCTTT
>JAOBBB020020204.1:0-15622 GCA_025331005.2 Zoanthus gigantus | reverse complement strand
GGTTGCCCATTCTTCCTAGCCAGAGGCTAATGTTTAATCGCTCGACGGCTCAGATCTTGGCATGAAAGTCGAATTTGTAGAGGAAGGAAAACCGGAGTACCCGGAGAAAAACCCTCGAAGTCAGATTGAGATCGACAAACCTCAGCCCTCGTGCGGAGACCAGGACTAGATCCCGGTCCTTAGAGATGGGAGGCGCGACGGCTGACCACTACGCCAACCTGACTGCCCTGTTATGCCCCATTGTTTTATTAAAATCGGTTGCCTTGCAATATTCATAATTTACTACGATGTGATTTCTAAATGGTTACTTAGGGGAGGGGGGATATAGTCACGTTTACTCTGTTAGTAGAGAAAAGTGAAGGAGGACTTGGAAAGATAAAAGTTTTAGAACATATGCAGATGACAAAGCCTGGCTGCTAACGGACGGATGCGATGGTGTAATTTTGATGAGCGGCGCTTTCGCATCCGTCCATTAAGAAGTAACTTCACAAGGATTTCAAACATCCCTGACAATCACTAAAAAGTAGGGCAAATATGAGTCAGTATATCAGGAACAAAATTAGTTTACCGGTAATGATTTAACCCTAGAAGCTATGAACAGAAAGAAAGACGACCACTTGAGAAGAGTGGGGGGAAGGAGGGTTGGGTTTATGAATCCTTCCTTTTACTTTCAGCACAATCCATCCGATTAACATGATATTTACTGGGTTGCCTATGGCAAACCAGTTTTAAAAAGGGTTGGTTTTTCTTTTTTTTCTGTTTTTGACATGACGTCATGTGCTGTGCAATTAGATCAGGCATCGACATCACCATGACAACTTGAGTGAAGGTGAGCACGAGGTGACAAGATTCTGTGATAAGCAAATATTTGCACAACACTGACACTGCGAAACTACAAAATCAGTTAAAACCGTTAAAATTAACAGTATTTAGTCACTCTTTAGCGAAGCAGCACACAAATTGGGTACTTTATTGTGATGAGGTCATCAGTTGTGACGACACCATGTTATTGTCAAAGGATGTGCTAACGAACAAAGAATAGTTATAACAAAGCTTTCGGTCAAGCAGCTAAAAATTAAAGCCAAAAAAGTTACAAATTGTACTTCTCATATTTCAACTGTTTTAAATGTAAGGTATTGCAAAGAATTACAGCAACTTTATTTGACTTGACTTACATTTAACAATCAAAATAATTGAAAATGAAAATTTCAAGAAAGGTTTACGTATCTAGTAAAAATAGATATAAAAGTTTTGAGATACAGTAGTTTGATTTTCTTAACTAGCTAAAAGGGCAATTCGCAAGTAACTGT
Organism: Zoanthus gigantus; assembly: GCA_025331005.2. NCBI lineage: Eukaryota > Metazoa > Cnidaria > Anthozoa > Zoantharia > Zoanthidae > Zoanthus > Zoanthus gigantus. The sequence continues at coordinate 14,312 of JAOBBB020020204.1, read as the reverse complement.
TAATGAAACATTTAGTTCTTAACTTGGACAATGGTAAATCTCTCGTATTCTTAGTATGAAACTTGTAATATAAAAGAATTAAACTCGCATATTTGGTGGAATAACTATCAATCGCCAGTCTAACTAAAACAAGTACATCAGCTGATCAGAGGAGTGTTAAACACTGAACAAGTATCAATTCTTCTGACTTCATTGTTTTTTGTTTTGGAATCTATACTCATCTGTTGGATATGATTTATTCAGTTAATTGACAAGACGACAAAGTACGCCTACTTCAAGGACCTCACCCGGCATCCATCAGTGCTCCAAACTTCCCGCTCTTCATCCCAATACAGACAATAAGAGACGTTCACATCAAACTCGAAAAACACGGACGAGGTGTTATCGAATGTCGGCGGAGTAATGGGTGGCAGTGATGTAGGTACTGGATCTGTTGGAGGGGGAGGTTTTTCCTCGACAATAACACATGATCTGCAAATAATAATAATAATAATAATAATAATAATAATAATAATAATAATAATAATAATGATAATGATAATAATAATAATAATAATGACTTATACCATTCTGTTGTTGTCCTTGTGACTTAACCATTTTGCATTTTGCATAGCTCGTTTGTTTGAGTTCGAGCACTGTGCATGGTATGCAAAAACAACTCTCACTTGTGAAGATATAATTACGTTGCTCTGTTATTATCTTCAGTCTAAAAATCTTCTCTGAGCTGCACTGATGAAAGTCCTTAAAGGACCAAACAGTACTGTCTGCAGGTTGAGTATATATCGCTCCTTAACAACTTTTTGCCTTCGGTAAGATTTTGTTGCGTTGAGCACTCTCATATATTTTGAGATTGAGGAATTGTATTTGTTGTTTTTGTGACTTATACCATTTTGTATTTTGCACCGGCTTTACACGAAATTAGGGAAGAACAAAAGTTAAGAAAACCACTGACATGCTTCTCTGATAGCGGCTTAAAAACCCATTTTGTGGAGAAAAACCTCCAAAAGATTAAACGTATCTAAAGTAAAATATTTCGAACTCAAAGATTGATCAATGGTTTGAGCACTCTATCAAAAATGTCGCTTAGGTAGTCTTTTTATGTTGCGTAGAAATTTAACAACAAAAATATAACTTTATTACCAGCAATTTCCATTTTATGGAAATGAGCATAGCTAATTCATTTTGGTAGAGTATTTATCGTTATTTCAGTTAAAGACATACAGAAATGCTTTTTTACCGGGTTCCTGCAGCTCAGAAGCCAAAAGTAGAACTAATTTAAGACCTTTTATATAAAAACTTTTTAATGCCGAAAGTAAAAATATTTAAGACCAATTTTTCATTACAAAAAATCAGAAAAAAAAAATCCCTTAAAGTGATAACAATATAAATAAAACTTCCATGATCATACCTTCACAAAAATCTATAAATTTTATAACCGAATAACAAGAGTTCTGATCATAGTTTTTTAAATTAAATGGTTAGGAAACTTGGCGGCTTTCTTTGTTCTATGTTTTTGTTCTCTCTTTGACCCTGCACAGATTACAAAAGGCTTTTAGATGTAAATGAGCATACGGCCAATGGTCTACCATCACACCTAGAACAAAAGATCATAACCGTGACCCTACACAAAGCATGAAACAAGGCAGCATTGTAATCTTCTTTGTAGTTTGCGAAGTTTCATAACCAGTCCACACTACTAACTTTGTTCTGATCAACAACGGCAGATCAGAATGGTGCGGTGCAGTCATGCAATGGTGATTAAAATTTTCATTAGCATTACAAACAAAATGCATTTTAAGACCTCAAAAAGAAATTCTAGCAAATTTAAGACCTTTTAAGGCCTTAAATCTGAAAAACACAAAATAAAGACTTTTATTGACCCAAGGGAACTTTGTAAAAGAGAATTAAAAAATTTTACCTATCGGCAGTTAGACTGTCAAGAGATCTTTTCTTTCTCTTCTCTTTGTCACGATCACTTCTGCGTCTGATCTGTGTACTATGACTGTATGATGTCGTTGAACGTCTAGTTTTATGTCCAGCTGCTGGCCTTGTCGTTGAACCAGTACTTCGAATGGTAGACGTGGTTGTTGGAGCTTTCGTACTCCTCGAAAGAGGTACAAGCTTGTTTTGAGTTTCATTCCAATATCTGATCCCTATGTAATACCAACCTGATTTATTGAACTTTTCCGGGCCGTAAAAATACCTAAATTGATCACTGGTACAAAACTTGTATTTACCATAGAAAAGTTTAGGCCACAGAAAATTAGCGCAGTCTTGATATTTGTTTTCTGAGATGTTGTGGCACGCAAGGAAGTGTTTTTTTCCACTACAATTTCCCATACTTGCTGCTAAGCAACTGCAATTTAAGGACATGCAGGTTCTCATGCAGATATCTTGTGGACATTTCAAAGAGTCGATTAAGCTATCACATTTTCCACTAGCAATATTTTTGTTGCCAATTATAACTTGAGGAATAGCGCCACACGAAAGCGAGGTCTCTTTTCCAATGAAGCTGTCGTTGAGTTTCAAGCAAGTAAGAAAATCCTTCACAAAACTGCAATTTCCTTCTTCTCTGCAGGACGTAAAATCTGGAATTCTGAATTTGGCGTCAAAGTCCTTAACTGTGGGTCTGTTTTTGTATTTCAAATACCCAGTAAAAACTTTTTCTTTTTTCGGCCTAATTCTAAAGTGGAATCCCGAGTTGTTATAGAAGACATGGAATTTGAAGTAAATAAGTGACTCGTTTCCACTTGGGTTGATGAAATAACGAGGGACTGAAGAGTTATCATACGCGCGCGGCTTTCGAGGGATAAACATTTCTATTTCTTTGGACAAATTGGAAACTATTTGTGGCACACCATCTCTATTCTTGAACTTTATTCCAATAACATAAGATCCAATACGATTTGTGCTGTTATCTTTCGCCCATGTGAAAGGGTTTTTGGGTAGCAAGATTGTCTAGTACAAAAGCAAGGAATATACACTCATTAACTTGTATTAAAAGTATTGACTCTATTTAATTTAAACTACAACACGTCCTTACAAGGTGAAAATAACAATACGATAACAAGTGAAGCAATTTGGGAAATAGCACAAAACCATGAAATATCAAAGCACTCTCAGGTTTACACTATATTTATTACATAGATATGAGTGTTTTACCGAAAAATATACAACTCGTATTCTCCATACGAGACTATATCCGGGATACGAGTGACATATTTTCCATATCTATCATCACTGGCGTCATTCTTTTGTTTTTCCTTCGTTTTTCGTCTATTTTTATTTTTTTAATTTTCACAACACTCATATCTGTGTAATAAAAAAAAATTGCACATTGGTTTGAACATATGAAGTATATCTTCTCGCGGAAGAAATATTTTTTAAACTCGAAGATAAACTTCATATGTTCGCGCCACCGTGTAATATCCTCTATTTATTATATTCTGTGAGAGGATATCCGTGCGATAAAGTGGAGAAGAAAAAATCGGATTAGTGAAGTGATACGATATCACTTAAAGGCATTTTTATCCAATCAAATGACGCGATGTAACTCTCTTATCCAATCACTGTTCTTGTTTTTGATGACGTCAGACGACGTCAGCGCGGGAAGTTTTGCACGGTAAGTTTGCAATTTTTCACCAAAAAAATATTGGATCATCGATTTGTGCTGTTCTCGAGTGAAAACATTGAATAGTTTTTAAACGAAAATGAAAACCAAAATACACTTTGAAAACCCAGACAAGATGTTTTCTTGTTCAATTTTTTTTTTAATCCAGAAAGGGGCTGTTATTCAAGAAAACAAGATGGAACAATCTTCACTCGGTATGACAAATCATGACATGGCAAAAGCCAGATATGGTTTTCATTCACTTGTTTTGGTATCATACCGTTCACTTATTAGAAGAGTTGCTCGTTCGAGCTATATGATTACAAAACGATGCTGCCAACGCTCCGATGAATATTGCGTAGGCGCAAGTAAATAAAATGAAGAATTTGAGAATAGCTGCATGATTCACCTGAAGCCCAAAGCCCATTGAGCAAATGGATTGAGGAAGATCGCAAAATAAGAATAACAAATAAGATGTCAGTTCAAGTTTGCATACATGTCCTTTCACATTTACAGTAGTCTTTTTATACAGAAAGTGCAACTAATTTAATTGAGGAAACTAAATACAAAATAAAATTTATAATATGTAGCAATTCAATATGTAGCACTTGATTGACCCTAGTCTTTCTGGATATATGTCAGCAAAATTAGTTAGTCAATACTTACACTTGCATCAAGGTACACTGACATATCTGAACCGCTATTTTGAAATATTGGCATTTTGTCTGGTAAGCTAAAATTTCCATTCCCGCTCACGTAGTTGTAAGGCATATTCCATGGTTGATTGCGAACAATTCCAAGAACAACAGAGCTTGTTTTAATATAAGATGGCTCTTCGCCAGGAACTTTTTGTGAGGATAACAAATCGGCAATTTCATCAGTTTTGTTAACCGCTCTTTGAACTACCTTTGTTACCTGCAAAAGAAAAAAAAATCGTAACGTAAAATTTTCTTCTCAGTCCTTGTTTCGAATACGGGAAGCTATGATTATCACATCAACGATCAACCCCGTAACCCGGGAGACTAAGACGAGGTTTGGTAGAACCGCTGAACATGAAGAAAGGTCGCATTGTGGGCTATGGCGTTAATGGGCCACGAAAGGTGTTTTTTTTTTTCAAAAAATTTATTTTTCATTTTATTTTTTATTTTAATTTTTCAAAAGGAAAAACAAAACAATGTAAGTAATTTATATTATTATTTATTTTTATATAATTTTTGTTTTAATGGAAAAATTCAAAGAAATATGAAACAAAAATATTTTTTTGTAAAATTTTAAATGAAATGTTTCTAGTTTTGTTTGAAATTTAAAAGAAAGTTCAAAAATGTGTCACTAATAAATGGAAAATCGCTATGGCGTCAATGGGCCACCATAGAAATCTCCTTCCCAAAGAACAAAATCAGATAAAATCTTTACCGTTGCTGTGGAGTTTGTGCTGTTTGTGGCCATGACAGAAGCAGCTCCAAACGCATTCCCTATAAGCTGCAGGACGGTTGCTCCAGCATCAAATAACACAATAACGTCATCTACTGATTTACTGGTTTCCTTTAAAATGGAAGTCAGATTTCCGACGGCTTCTATGACCAAATCCTGAGGAAATATTTTAAAATGTTTTAGGGTTAACAATTTAAATTTCAGATAACCCACACACCACAGTTAGTCGAAATATTATTGACAGTTTTAGAAAAACAATATCAGTCTTATAATATCAGTTCAATTTACCAATGATTACACTTTTAATTACAATCATTACTATGTTCTCAAATGTGATTGGTGCATAAACTGCAAAATTGTAATCGGACAATTGGCTGTAATCGAACACCTGTAATCGGAGCTAAATCCACCAATCACATAAGAGATCAATCACTATACAATCACTATAGCAACTTGGCAACTAACCCTTCAAAGCAGAAGCGTTTTTCAAAGGCTGTTTAAAGCCATTTTTAAAGCTTTTTTTCCATATTTATTTTTTTGGAAATTGTACTTACCATAAATGAAGAACATGCAATTAAAAGATATTTGTCCAATTTGCACTTTTTTGCTTTTCGGAAATTGTAATGATTATGATTAATTGGTAACTGGACCTCGTGTCGTCCAATTCAGTCTCTAATCATACTCGTGATTAATAAATCAGGTCGTCCGATTTTGTTGTCACTCGTATGATTACACTTTTACAGACTAAATTGGACGACACGAATTCCTGTTACCGTTAATAATAATATACATGCTAAACTTTTTCAATTCTTATTGGTCGAGAGTGCATGGTGCAATTTTGATGTAATACCAGTGCAGAAATCTGTAATACCAGTGAAAATTACAAAACTCAAAAATTTTGATTTGCCGTGTTTGAGGCTTGATTTAAGTACATTTTTCACTGTTTACAACAGAAAGCGATACTGAAATTTTTGAAACGACTGATCTTGTCTAAAATTTGTAACTATTGGATACGTTTGAAGAACATCCAATCGCTATAAATAAAATCCGCACGAAATCTTGATGAGCACAGGAACTCGCAAGTACGTTGTGCTTTTCTAAGTAAATTTTGCATGTATAATTAGTACTCATATGACTTTTCTTGTTTAATTTGGAATTAGGCAATAAATGCTTGAAAAGGTAACCTCAAATGCATTTTTTTTAAAAATAATTTTCTTTTAGGTATTTTTTAGGTATTCTTTTTGGTATCTTATAAAAAGGTACATTTTTTTGCAACAATTTCCGTATATAAATACGGTTTCAAAATATTGAGTTGCTGGATTGCTGTTTTCTAAAGAAAAGTTTTCTCAAACATTTTCCGACAGCGAATTTTCTTTTGGCCGCTTAGCTTCAAATTATTGCACTATACTCTTGCTACACCAAACTAGCGCCCTCTAGACGTTTTTTAATATAGCAGGACAAGAATAACTGGTAAAGCAAGCATTTTACTTAGGCTGAAACCAGAATACGGCTCAATAACTAATTTGTTTGAGAAATAGTTGTATTTCTGTTTGGCTTTGTTCCAGCAAGCGCACTCTGAAATAACTCATTAGGATATATATATTTTTCAATAAGTCATTTGTACTCAAATTGGCCGTTAAGACAACTTATTTTAGGGGTATCGGAAGTATTAATGACAACACTTTACCTGTGAATGAGATGAAACTTCGTCTGGTGTCTCAGTAGCATCTGCTAGTGTACCAGCTACTTGTTTGATTGATACAACGTTTCCCGTTAGGTTAGCAGTTGATGAAACCTGTTCAATGATGCCAGCTCTTATCTGAGAAAAAAAAAACAACAACACAAATTTGAGTAATAATTTATTGAACGTAGGTAATGAGTTCATAAAATATATAACACTTATTATCAGATAGTGGGAACTCTACAGGGAAATCTCAAACTGAGGGTTTGAAGTACGGACCAAGCGTAGCTAGTGGTCATGCAATTAGGGTCAATATTAAAAAAAAAAACTGCCGTTGAATCTTGTTTCTTAGCAAATACTTTTCAACCTAATGGTATGACTGAACATTTTACTTAAAAATATGCTAAATTTATTTGGTACGAATAAGGAGCAGAAAAACTAATCTTTTTCTTCTTGGGTTCCCGAGCATGCGCGGTACGATTATATGCGGTGCAAATTTCGGGGTTGTGCGCTTAAACCTCGATTTCCAAAACAAGGCCGCGAGAGACTGGATTTTACCTTACCTTGATCGATCGAGGACAGGGATCGAGATTTTCTCTAAAATTTGGTAGGTTTGGACAAATGTTCATTCGTCAGTTTCTTTGAAAACAAACTTGACTACAAATTTCTTCTTTTGCAAGCGTGGGTTAAGATATCTGATATTCCATCCTAAATGTAGTCTCCGTTACTCTCCATTCACCAAATGAAAGGCTACCACAACGTTTTAAAATTAAGCACTTTCTTTCTACCAGAAACTTCTGGTTGGTAGGGAAAAAACTCTATATAACAACATACATATGATAGCCATAAAAAATTCAAGCAACATAGCTCATTAATTTTTGAGCATGTATGGGCAATAAAAGCTATCAGAGAGAAATTGTTCGTGTAGTAAAAGTAGTAGTAGTAGTAGTAGTAGTAAACTTTTGTTTAACACGAGTAAAATATCCTCAGCTTTACAGCTGTTTTACAAGATATCCGTATCTACATACGAGGTAACAGTTTACAATACAATAAAAAGATGAATTTTCAAACTAAATGAATAAAAAATATATGCATCAATCGGATAAGGTGAACACCACGGAGTCTGAGGGCGAGGCTGCTATTTTGTAAAAAAATTTGCAAGTCTTTCAGATGCAGGGCAAGAGAATCCAGAGGATTGCTCCACTAAGCTTTACCATGCATTATACATTTAACATAAAGTTCTTCTTTAAATTATAGCGCTAGCCTATACAGCCCTTGATCGCACCTCCCAGCTAGTTCTAGTAATTAATCTTGCTGCACGATTTTGTAGTCTTTGTAACTATTTAACAAGGCCATTGTCCAGTCCATCCCAGATAACGCAGCTGTAATCAAGGGGTGCGGCAGGACAGGTGTCTTGTAAAGAACGATTAACTTATCTTTATCAACATAGTTTCGTGTTCTCTTTATAGGAGTACCAATAAGAGGCTAACTTTTTTGTAAATGTGCTCAACATGCTTTAACCAATGTTAATTTTGTGTGTTAGTTTTCGAGTCCTAATATAAAACACAAAGCACAAAACTTAGGTGCTCCAGATATTCTCATACCTTTGCCTTTTCAACTTTACTTGTGTTTTTCATTGCATCACTTGTTAATGTACTCAGAATGGCAGCCGTTAACTGAACAGCTTCTTGATCATCTCCTGATTCTATCATTGAGGTCAAGTTAGATTGGGCAAGCTGTTCTAATTCAGTTACTGGATCACTAAGCTCAGGAGGAAAAACCTGACAAAGAATGAAAAGCAAGAATGCATAAAAATGTACAGTTGGTTTTAATGCCGTCAATTCCATGGTTTGGAGAAACATAGCCGAGTAAAAATGAAAAACATTATTTGGAAAATGAGGAGGAATTCTTCGCGCAAATAGCGAAATTGGACATTTAAGAACAGAACAAGTTATTCAGAAAATGATGATTTTTATGACGAGCAATGAAAATGATGGTAATATAGTAATAGTGTTCTAATAATAGTAATAGTAGTAGTTTTTGTAGTAGTAGTAGTAGTAGTGATAGATAGTAGTAGTTGTGGTAATAGTAGTAGTAGTAGTAGTATATAAATAAAAAGTTACTCGATTTTCATTGGCTGGGAGTAAAGCAGTGGCAGTTGACGGAATATTGTTGCGAAACTTAACAATGCATTGTTCCTTTAATTTCAACCTTGAATTTTATATTCAACAATTCTACGTATTTGTCTATTTGCATTCATATTCAACACCTGTGCTTCACATTCAACTTCAACGATATGTATTTACGTTCAAGGTATATATTCATTCAACTTCAACATCGTGTGTTTGTTTAACACAAAGACCGCAAATATAAATTCAACTTCAACAACTATTATTTACTTCAAAAAATCGAAACTTCCCGGACATAGATAAAATATTCATTCAATAAAACTGACTAGGTACTCCACCCTTGAGCTGGCTACAAACCCAATGCAGTTCTCTCTGCGTCGAGCGATTTAGAACAATAATGGCGGTGAAAATGTTCATGAGTTGTTTTCAAATCTTTTAGATTTGCTTAATTTTTACAAAGAAAACAAAGATAGTACTTGTCAGTAAAATTCCGCCAACCATACCGAACAAATATTTCGTTCCTATCACAATACTTACGGTAACATTAAGTATTACTTCTGTCACAGAACCATAGAAATCCACAATTCCTACTTTTAGTGGCAACAAATAGCCGGAAGCCTTGTCGCCTACAGGTAAGACTAAGGACACTGTGTCATTTGATCCATAGTAAAGTAACCTTGAGTTTCCGTGTTGTGATACATCTTCCTTTTGATCGATTGCATCTTCCTTTTGATCGATTGCATCTTCCTTTTGATCGATTGCATCTTCCTTTTGATCGATTGCATCTTTAGAGCTGTTCTGTGACGCCGCACTGTCATCTTTCTCGTTGCTGCTTTGCTTTTTCAATATCTCAATTTTGTAACTTAACGGTAGACGGATGGCTGTCCAGTCAGCACAAACGATTTTAAATCGATCGACTAGTGCTCTTCCTGCTTTTGTTGCTGAGTAACAGCTTCCGTTGCTTGGTGGAAGGTTCACCTTAAACTGAGTAAGGGTCATGCAATGTTTGATTACGTAATGCACTTTATAATTTATTTAGGTATGACGTATTTAGGTATGACGTTACACATGCGCAGCCTACTAAATGAGACACTAATTAAATTATATTAGATTAAACCAACAGGAAACCCCGTTTAGCATTCACGGTCTACAGGAGCTGCTTCTTTTAGCTCTACATATACACATATAATCTTGTGCTGTTATATTTAATAAAATCTGCCAACATGCAGATATACTTTCAAATTGTTTAAATAAAGACTGATTAAAGTCATTTATGCTCGTTTGAAGTAGATGGAATATTTACTAGATTGTAATGAAAAAAAAAAACAAAACAAACAAAAAACAAACAAAAAACAAATAACAAACAAACAAAAAAAATACATTTTCAAATTATATTATTGTCAATTTCTGAGCCTGCTAATGATATTGGCCTATTTTACACTTTTGTCTTTATTTATTTTATTCCTTAATTAGTATTCACTTACGTTTTATCCATTTTTATGCTAACTTTACTACTAAATCTTCCATTTAACTGTCACTTTTATTCGTTTTTATGCTAATCTTATTGTTTATCTTACATTACACGTCAGTTTTATTCATTTTACCTGATGAAGGCAATAATTTTAGTTGCCGAAAGCTTGTATTTGAAATATTTTTATCAGTGTACGTTTTTTAACAATTTTATATATTGGCCTGCGTTTATTCTTTTAATACAAGGCTATATTTTTTCCAGAAAGCAAGTTAAACGAAACGAAGTAAAAACACGCATATGTATAGTTGAGGGAGGCATATATGTAGTTGAAAAAAGAAAAAAAAAAGTATTTTAGAAAAATTTAAATCTTTTTAATACTGTAATGACATGTTTCAAAGTTCAAACACCTTCGTGTTCATCGTCAGTTATTGGAGGAAATAAATTACTACTATTATTAACTACTATTAATGCATATTGTAAAGTTGTTATAAATCATATTGTTTTATAATTAAGACTCTCTTACAAACACTCAAGATTTGTATCGCCGAATACTATCCTCGTATGGCTCTATAATGCTGCCGCCTCGCCAGCCTCGCATCTTTGCTCGGCTGGGTCGCTGGCAATTATTAAGTTGAATATAGCAACATTAAATTTAATAAAAAAAAAACAAAAAAAAAAATCTCTCCTTAGTTCTGACTTTTTCACAAGTCAGAGAAGTATAAACAATATAAACTTGTATTAGTTTAGTACCTTGTAGGAATAATCAACACTTGTTTGCTCTAGGTTGGTTACTCTAAATACAAGATTGTAAGAAAGGCCAGGTCGGAGAATTCTCTCTTTCAAAACAATCGTGCTGAGATTTATAGCAGTTGTTTTTATATTTTCCTCGAGATTCCATGAGATGTTTTCATATATGATTTCATCTGAAAAAAGACAAAATGTAAAAACTGTTAGGCAAAATTCCCAAAATGTTGCCAAACAACTTTTGTAAAGTTTTGGACAAAAAAAATAATAAGCTTCACATTTTATCAAAAACTCTTGTCGACATAATAAAAAATCTCTAAACTTGTCAATGAATTATAAGCATTTGATCGAAGCGAAACTTAAAAGTTCAACATTTCTTGTCCATGTCATGGATCAAGCTTTGATATTTTTCTGAATAAACATGCCAAAATCTAGAATCTAGCTTACTTTTTTAAAATTTTGGAAACTTCAGCTTCTTTTGTTCCTTAAATGGCGATGATAGAACATATAATTCGCACCTCTTGGAAATAATTGCCTATTTCCAAATTTCTAAAGATTAAGGGCAAATGATCCCCTATCCCTCAATGCTCTAAATATTTCACAACTGTGTTGCCTTCATGAGCGGGCATGGTTGGCACAGTTGGTAAGATCTCTGCCTTCCAACCACAAGGTCCTCGGTTCGATCTCCGCTCTGCCGAGGTTTGACTCTGCGTGACCTTCTTTTCCACCTTCTCTTCCTCCTAAGTACCTCAGCTTTCCATCCTTCCGGTGTTGGTAAATGATTACTAGCGTCTGTTGCGAGCTAACCTGCGATGGAATGGTGTCCCATCCAGGGAAATCAGAGACTCGCATCCGCTTAACACTACAGAAACCGGCCGAGATAACCGCTGGCCACCTGGCCCTTAAAGGGTTTAGCTTAGCTGCCTTTACTGATAAGTATAAATGGGAAAAAATGGGAAAAACAAAATGTTATCACTTTACCCCTTCGCTTCCCTCACCCCCAACACCTTCTCGGTTAGTCAAAGAAAAAAATAAAGAGGAGAAGTGCTTGTGTTCCGTTCATCTTACCGTAGAATGTTCTTTGTCCACTGTCCTGTTTTAGTATCCAAAAATAGGTTGTTTCGCTGCATAACGTAAAATCTTCAAGACATACAGCCTGAAGAGCGAGTCTTCCTGATGACCTCGGGGAATCAGTACACTCTGACTGACAACTGCAATAAAAGAATTCAGATTGAGAGCAGCTTAAACGTCCAACCCGGCGGGATAGCCACATTTTGTTAAGGGTTATATTTATGTTAATCTTGCGGTGTAATTTAACACAATGGCCCAATTGCCTAGTACAAATATGAGTAGTGGCCTGGATACTAAAACGGCCTCATTTTTCTGTGGCTGCTACGTCGATAGACAGTAGCCACTATGTCGTCGGGAATGTAAGTAATGTGAACGGTAACCATATGCCTCGACTTCATGCTATCGTGGTGGCTTGGTGACTTGTTTAGCGACTTGTTCGTTGTATTTTGGAGACCAGTAAACGTTTTTTATCTATTTTAAAAACTGTTGGTCGGAGCTGTTTATCACAACAACGGAGCATTGTATGTACAGTAACACGTTTTCTAGGAAAGAAACGTATTGTTTCGCATGGGACTCAGCAAATTTTGATCAAACTCAAGATCTCACGTGTCGGTTGAAACTATAAATTTATCAAGAAAAAATATATATATAAAATGTGGTCTTAATATCTTTACGGTCCGTTAAACTTTCAAGAAGTGAGTAGTAGAGGTGAAGAAAAAAAAAAGAGAATAACTATACTTGTTTTGAGGAAGATTCTATTTAGCGAGCAAAAAATTGGTCATAGCGGGAATAGGGAATTGCTTACATAACCGTAACGGTCTTTTTTTTTTTTTTTTACAAGAGTAATTGCGCTAACCCTAACCCTAACCCTAACACGGTACCAGTCAAGTCCAAATACTATTCTTATTTCTAATATCATTTTCATTAAATACTGTTAATAATAGTTATTTCATTATTCAGTAATATTGTGAATTTCAAAAAAGAAAAAGAAAAAAAAAAGAAAAAATAACTTGAACGAAAGGAAAAATAAACTAAACCTTACATTTCATAAAAAAACACGACTTTTTTTTATTGCAAACATGTTTCGGCAGTACTACTGCCATTGTTAGTGCAACTAATTGCACATTGATCCACATCCAGGTTCTGGATTCCGCTGCGACGGAATTTTCACTTAAAATAAAAGAAGCTATTCATATAATACGTGAAAATCCCAGTCTGAATAGCCAAGTCAAGCATGTTAATCTTAAGCTGTTCTTATAGTTCTATTGTTAGTGTTCTTTTGTTTTTTTTCTGAATAATAATTTTAATATTTATTTTTTCAATTATATTCTTCTCACTTATCAATGTGCAATTATTTGCACTAACGGTGGCAGTAGTACTGCCGAAACATGTTTACAATAAAAAAGTCGCGTTTTTTATGAAATGTTTGGTAAATTTTCTGCTATGTAGACCATTTGAAACTATACCTTATTTCGAAAGGTGGAGGTGCTTCAATTATGTCCACCGTCTGAGAAATGTTAGCTTTTCGCTGTCCAAACGGACTATAAGCTACAAGTGTGACCACAAAAGTTGTTCCAACCGCCATCTTAGCAATAGGGATATAGACCAGAGGTTTTATATAAGGTAGTCCCAATTTACCAGGTCCTGATCCAAAACAACCTTTATCCTCGTTATATGACTCATTATACCGAACGGTTTTTAATTCATCAAATTTATTCAGATCAACTTCGTCTACTTCATGCTCTTGATAGCAGACCCAGGTAAAATTCATCGTTGAATAATTACCTTAAACATAGAAAAAAAAAAAAAAAAACAATTAACGGGTCACAATATCAAACCCTTTTGATTCGAGATTGAATGTTAACACTGACAGTGAAAACCTTTATCTTTACTAATTTTTAAACTCTTTATCTTTACAATTTACTAATTTGATACTTGTTTACTACCCTTCCGCTTTCTATTTTAAATATATTGTAACTCTCAGTTTCACTGACGGTCATTTCTGAAGATGTTTGTTGTAACAAACGAAACGTTACAATAACTATGTTTGAAAATCTACAATATTCGTTGTTACTCGTCTCGGAAGGGCCATCAGTATAAGAATGCCCTCAGTTTTTCGTTTTTAGGTCACAAAATTAATTTCCAACACATAAGCTTGTTATTTTGTACTGTACG
>JAOBBB020020130.1:0-15622 GCA_025331005.2 Zoanthus gigantus | reverse complement strand
TTTTATTAATATTTTTATATGTTTATACGGGCTATAATTATAAATATCATTTTAGCACTCTCACTACAGTCAGTAGATCATTTATTGTAAATTTACGATTGTTTAATATTTTTTTCAGAAAAAGGGTGAATTTGTTAATTAAAAAGAAATTATTATTATTATTATTACTGTTATTATTATTATTATTATTATTATTAATTCAGAGGGTTGGACTACACCTATATATATGATCAAAACTTACTGGTTTTTGATAGTACTCAAATACGTCTTGAGTTTACTTCCAGCCGTACCACCGTGGGTATCAAATGACACTGAATCAAGTAAGCGGCCTGAAAAGTAAAACAAAGTTTCATTTTATCCCCTTTTAATTGATAATTCTGAGTAATTTTTCTTTATAGAGCCAGATTGGTTGGCAGAGCGCATAATTCTATACGGATTTTCAATAGAACGTCAAAGAACTTAACCACTGATGAACGCCGCTAAAACGTAAAAAAAAAACAGAAAACCTTTCGACAAGGTCGCAAATATTGAAAAAAAAAAGTAAAAGTAAAATCTATTAAACCCAAATTTTTTTGTTGTTAGACTGCATTTCATTTCTTAACTCCTGTTGAACAAGAGAGTAACTAAAAACAATTTGCAGAAAAAACAACAAACATTACCCTATCACCTATTAACTTAAAAATGATATTCAGTAGTTTTGAGAAGATTACCTGTCTTTAAGTCAAATGTGGCAACGTTGTGTCCCCGACGGCCTTGTGAAACAATTTTTCCGTCTTTAATAATGTAAGCTTTACCACAGCCAGGCGCCTTACCAGCATCCTCGCAGCCTTCACTTCGCACTTCTAATAGAAGTTTTCCTTCAAATTAGAAGTAAGAATACATTAGACACAAAATAGTAATTCAGGACTAAATTCCAAGTTAAGAAAATAAAACCAAACCACATTAAAAACAAACAAAAAACAATGAAGCAGCTTTGCTTAGCGGCCAAGGTAGCTGGATTTCAACGAGTGGGATCCGTATCGAAGTCACGGTCTGAACATCGAACAATTTTCTCCTAGGTGGTCTATTTAAGGGGCTGCTCAATTCAAGTTATAAATACCAACAGTTCTGCCTCATATCAGTAATAATTCTTAAGAGGGAGGAAAATTGAGAATCTTTATCACCACCATCATTACTATTATCATCATCCTTACTATTACTATTAGAATATTGTAAATTTTACCTCGCCGCCGTCTGGCCAAACGAATAGTTTGTGCAATAATACTTTTACCACTCTTCTTCAGAACAAACGTCGGTCGGAAACGCCTTCCGGTTCGGTGTCCTGGACCAGGCTGCGAGTAACCGACCAGAACCAACGGTCCCTTGTAGAAAGTTCCGCGGAGCTTTCGCTTTAGTTTGCGGTACACCAGAAGTTCCCTCAAAGCTTTTAGTACTGGACCTTTCATTTTATTTTGTGTGGCAACTAGGACAATTTTTCTGTAATGGTTAATGTAACAGTTATCAGTCACAACCCCTTTTCTTGGGAATACAAATTATGAAGTATAGAGAATAAATTACTAAGGTAAAAGTTGCATCACGGATAATGAAAGAATGTTTTACGGACCGCAATATTTGAGATCGTATAAATTTATTTTCTATTTTAATCCGAAAGATTAAATATGTAGTTTACCTTAGTTTCCTCAATGACCGGATAAACTTGTGCAGATTTCCAACAGTGTTGAATGCTCGCCTCATTATTATGCTACCTAAAAGGATCATCATTACAAGATTAATGAAGATTTTTGACAAAATTGTGGCACTGAGAATAAGAAGTTCATAGGATATTTGAATTAAAAGCAAAAGTTTCCAGATCACCGTTTCTCCCCCATCAAAAAACTAAATTTATATTTACATCTGTATTTTAACTGCACAACTGAAATAAAGTATATCTATACAATATCTATAGTACATATATATTTATATATATGTAATTTTTTTTAAATTTAAACATAGGTGTACATAGGTGAACGTAAATGCATAGGTGTACATGGGAATGCATAGATGTAGATAGGTGTGCATAGATGAAGTAGGAGTGTATTGGTGTACATAGGTGTACATAGATGTACTTAGTATACTAGGTGTTCATAGGAGTGGATAGGTGTATGTAGGTGTACATAGCAGTGCATAGGTATACATAGGAGTGGTAGGTGTACTTAGGTGTACATAGGAGTGCAAAGGTGTACATAGGTGTGCCAATATCCAAGAAGTTAACTCAAAAGGAGTAGAACTTTATTGGCTAATAAAGTTGTTATTCCAGAATTTCTCGACAAAATCAATAGCTTTAAGATAACAACTTTCTACCCAGCCTTTTTCTAAACAGAGTAACCCTTTAGAGTACAAAGAGTATATACTAGTAAACCTACACATACGTACCTCTATACGGATCCACAACAACGCAATTGACTCCCGGCCGACGTAAAGAATAGTCCCGGCCATTAACTTTGATAACTGCTTTTTCACACCTTCCCCTTCTGTTGCACATTCCACTGCTGATGTAAACTCTGATTCCTATTGAGCAAGATAAAAAGAATAACCTTAAAAAGGGTATTTACTGATGTTATTTTTTTTCACCGAAACTACTTCGTTAGCATATAATTCTAAGTGGAGAATCAAAAAATGTGAGTTTAAAACTTGAGATATTTTGTCAAGCAAACAACGTAACACCAAAAATGCTCGGGCGAGATCATGGACGAGCTATTGATTATTTGTAAATTTGCCATTACATCAGAAGAACAGTGTTTTAAATATCGTGCTCAATTCATAGGGATATATAATATTGCAAAAGACTTAAAATGCATAAGTTTTGTTTTGTAACCGAAGCAGACTGCACTTACTTTTCCAACGTGGTATACGAATCGGTGGTTTTGGAGTTACTCGACCTGGCAAAAGAACATAAAATATGACATTAATTATTTCTGTATATCACAACATTTTAATACATATACGTGATATAAAACTATGATAAACCAGAGTATATGGGAGGGGGGGGGGTAGTTAAAGACTTCTTGTAGGAGAAGAAAAATGACGTCAGAGGAATGCGAATTATTTGATTTTAGTTACGTTGAAAAACGAAAATGCCTGGGAAATAGTTGCGAACTGCCGTCAGTCTGAGAAACTGACAACTTTGATCAAAGTTTGGCTTCTAAAAATTGAACTATTTTTATTTTTCAAATTAAAAGAAACATTTTGGCTTTAAAAGATTTTTTAAAGTATAAAATCTAATTCAATTTACAATATTTTAAAAGTTGTGGTGTAACTTACGGTTACATTCTTATTTAAACAATGATCACCCACAAAGCTCCCAATGAAAATGGAACCCAAATAGTATCATATTTTTTTTATAAAAGCATCTAAACAGCAAAAAAATAGTTACGTGTACATTGAAGCTTGCGCGCACTGCTCTATTTGCTAAATAGTCCTAACCATTTTTAACATCAACTGGGCCTCTGAGAACGATTTTTTAAGAATACGTAAACACAACTGTTTTAATTTATCTAAATATTGCAAATGAATGATCTTACTCAACAGCAAGTTTTCCAAATAATGCTAGAGTATATTCTTTGTCATCAACTAAAGGAAGAAAAAATGGGTTTCTTCTAATTCTCAAAAGGAATTAATGGGTTCAGTGCTCGATCAACTGATCATGCACAACAGAAAAAAAAAATGTAACACTCCTAAACACTTTCTGTTTTTCAAATATCTTTTTGTGAATAACCTGGCTTAGCAATAGGTTTTTTTTCAGGGGGTCACTCAAACCCTTTGTTCTCTTTCCAAGGGGTCACAGAAATATTTCAGTGCGTATACTGTTCTAGTCTACCGAATCTATTTCTATTTTCTCTGCGTCAGAAAAACGCAGGGCTGTGGTTATCAGTGCGTCAGGGCATTATTCTTCGCGTAAATTACGCACGTTTGTGCGTTATTGCTAACGCTGATAACCAGGGCTAAATATATAATTTCATGGTTTCTCAAAAGCTATGAAACAGTAAAGTTTTCAAGGATTCCACAGGATGTTAATTGACTTATTTGATTTATTTTAAGATGAGTGGTTTTTTTCACCTGGGAAGCGAATCATGACCGACAAGGTACTTGGACCATCCTTCCTTCGTTTTTGGACCAGTCTTGACCAAGGCGGCCTCCTGCGGAAACCAATGTATCCCACCAAAGCAAACGAGCCAACAAAATTTTTCTTTATTTTTATGTACGCTCCAATTCTCTTTAGTTCTCGGAGAGCTTTCTTTAGATACCTGGCTAATGGAACTTGTGCTGCTACTAGTACAATCTTTGGCCTGTTATGCATAACATAAGAAAGTGAGGCTAACGTACAAGTGAAAACAACAGAAAAAGTCGGCGGGTAGCAAAATGAAAGTTGCTTGCTAGGAAAGTTTGCTACAATAATGAACCGACGTGAATAGAAAACGGCGATGAAAAGTTGACGGTAATGGTAAAAACATACAATGGTATAATTCGAATATGATCATTGTTTTAATTTCGTATATGCTTTTAATGCATTTTTAAAAGCATAGAAATTTCACCTATTTTAGTTTCTCAGTCAATTCTTATTTTTATGAGAGCACCATGATAATATTAGTTTATAAGAAAACAAGTGATAATTGGAATCTTCTCAGATGAATGGTTTTTGACTCTTGCCCCACATGTTCTTTTCTTTTCGTTTGAAACATGGTTCTTCCATTAAAGGCTTTTTCCGTGCGTAGTAAAGACCGAGTTGGAATGCGAGTTAGAGTTGAACTTGAGTCGTACCTGAGGTAGACCTCGAGCCAGAGAGGTATGCAAAAATTAATTGTGAGTTAATTTATAGTTAATTATAATAAGTTAATAATCATAATACGTTGTTTTTTCGTATTCTTACCATATTTTCCAAAAATAGTCCTTATCCATAACCTAAAAAATTTCCCTCATTAAAGCCATAGCCAAAGTCAACGTGTGAAAACAGGTCTAGTTGGACTCGAGTCTAACTCGGGTCTAACTCGGGTCTAACTCGGGTCTAGCTCGGGTCTAACTCGGGTCTAACTCGGGTCTCACTCGGTTCTAGCTCGGATCTAACTCGGGTCTAACTCGGGTCTAACTCGGGTCTCACTCGGTTCTAGCTCGGATCTAACTCGGGTCTAACTCGGGTCTCACTCGGTTCTAACTCCTACACAGGCTCGGAATCCAACTGTGCAATTCCGAATCCCTTGTTTTCCTTAAAATGAACATACAAAGTGCCAATGCAAACCCATTTCTTGACACGCCCTCTTTATTCTCCTGAATCAAATCAGGTGGATACGAATAGAAAGGCAAAAGCAGTGTGAAGATAATTAGAGATTCAAAATATGTTTGTCAATTTTGTATTTCAGTTAACGTTTAGATTTGGACTCATGTACAAATTGTGTTTAATTTTACCTTCGGTTACGTCTCTCATGGTAAATGAAGTCACGTAGTTTTTTTCCTGCTCGTGGATTTCCGTATGTATCGAATGAGCGCGACTTTAATAATAGCTTCCCTAAAACAGTACAGCATAACAAGTGATAATATTAAAACTTCCATATTGTAGATTAACAAGTATGAATAAATAATGGTGATTGGAGGAAGATATTTCACCAGTGCGCATGCACTGTGAGTCTTTTGATTAAAATTGAGCTTCTGAAATTTGAAAGTTCAATGATTATCTTTTTTAAAAATTATTAAAACATTGACGTTTTAACAATTTCTATGAGTATAAACTCTATTACACTATTTGTGGAAATATATATTCCAGTTTCAATACAAAGACAAATATCGACAAAGACTTAAATCTTTTAGAACGTGTTTCTGTTTTTTGTTTCTGTGTTTTCTGTCATTTTCTAACCAATTATTGTAATCTATCAGCTGAGTTACATACCAGTCTTAAAACTGATAACAACAACATTTACTCCACGTTTTTTAGGACGGTAGACTTTGCCATTAAACCAAATAGAGGCTTCGCCAGATCCAGTTCGTCTGCGTGGATCTCCGCAACATTTGCTGCGAATGTCAACGAGAGCATATCCTGAAACAAAAAGTATTTTGGTTACTAATGTTTAAGCATTTATAAGCACTACGTTTAACTAAGAACGCAGTTGGTAAAATTCTACCACGAGGTCCCGGGCAGAGGTGTAGCAAGCGTTTTTAAGAGGGGGATGGGTTCCAAATCACCAAAAGCTGTTTGGTCAATGATAAGCATCGCAGTGAAGTTGCTCTAAAAATTAACACAGTTAAGGATCGAAGTGTGAGAGAGAGAGGGGGGGGGGGGAGGTTCCAGAACCCCTGGACCCCCCTGGCTACGCCCCTGGTCCCGGGTTCAATCTCTGATTGTGCCGCGATTGCAACATTTGTGTGACCTCCTTTTACGCCAAAGTTGATTCAGCTTTCCGTCCTAGAGTTCGGTAAATAGAGTACTAGCGTCTGCTGGGAGGCTGCGATGGATGGGATAGATTAGTTTCCCGTCCGGGAGGAAGTCAAAGATTATCCGCTGAAGATATAGAAACCGGAGATAAGCGTCAGCTCCATTTACCGCTATGCTCGCAAAACATTTAGCTAGGTTAAACAAATTTTCATACAGAGCGATATCTTTTAGGACTTCCTCAGTATGATACAAACGGAGAAAAAAAGTCGCGTAAAGGCAGTTCAGGTTGATGTGAAAATGCTTTCAAAAGCAACCGGGTCGTGTGAAAAGTACTCGTTGCTGTTATCTTTAACTTCATTGAATAAATTGAAATGTTGTCTGTATGCACGCTTTTGAATATTACCTTTTAGGGCGTTTGAAATCGACCTGAGCCACGCCCAGGTTGGCACCTCTTAAGGGTCTCATTAATATTTTCCGACGAGCACTTTTGCCCCAAAAAGTTGGAAGTTTGTGCCTTCTCCCACCCACTCCTCCCCATTCCTTCATCCCCCTTCGGGGGAAAGAAGGATAAATTATTTTAACGTATTGTGCTTACTGTTGATTTTCACGTATGGAAAACTAAGCAAAGTTAATTCTTTAAATTCTGCATAAGCACATTTTAAGAAAATTCTGGCTGAAGCCCTCAAAAATTAAAATTTAAACATTTAATAATAATAGTTAGAAGTTCTTGCAAGAGGAATTTTTTTCTAGATTGGCCCGCAATTTTACTAAATGCAATTAAAATTTCACGGTTGTCTTGTGTAACTGTTAAAAATAAACGTTAATAGCAAGGACATTTTAAAGATATTTACAAGGCTGAAATCGTTAACTTTTATAAAATTATCTGAACCCTTATGAAAATGAATGCATTGTGCTATTTGGCAGAACAATCTAGGTTCTGTTTGCACCGGGAAATAATTAAAGCTTTTCTTTGGGACTGATAATATTCGGCTATATTATAACCGTTCAGCTGTTTCCAGCGGAATAAGCTTCAGTCCAAGCTCCTAGTTTGTCAGATGTGAAGAATTTTTCCTTCCTTTTCTTGGCCTGTGAACGACAGCCTGATGTAGACATAGTAGAACGAGTCCACCAACAAGAAGACGGTACGGTACACAGTCACAAGAAAAGCAATGCGAAACAAGTGTTTAAGTGTGAAATGATTCTTCAACCAGTGTCCCGATGCAACTATCTCAATGGAAGCAAAAGCAGCAATGAAAGAAACAGCGTTAAAAGAAACAAGATGAACATAACGAGGTCGCTTCCTTGGCTTAGTGAAACAGGACAAGTCTATGTTGACAACAGCAGCCGCCATGTTTAAGGCAAACGCTCCTGAAAATGTGAAAAGAAAAGGAAAAAAATCATGTTAGAAGTTTTAGTTTATGAATTTAAACTTCGAATATATCATGATCTCTTTTGTAATTCTGTTTTTGACTTAATGCTTGTTAAGTTACAAAAAATCCTTAAAAACATACATTTTTAAAGCATCAAACCAATTTTGACGAAGATCTACCAAGCTCGTTTCCAGGACTTCCCAAAAAGAAGCCAACGGGGAAGCCCTGGGAAGGAGATTGTATGATTTATATTTTTAAAAAACATCAACTTAGTGTTATATTATATATATGCTTTTAAAAATAATGCAATAGCAGTTGTGGAGAACTCTTTGGCCTTTCGTCTGCATGTTTATCCAGTCTCGTTCCATTATTATAATGTTTTATAAAAAGCAGATTTAGATGCACAAATTTAATATACTAAATTATTAGAGTTATAAACTTGTAATTAGTATGTTCAGGTTTTAATCTACAATTTGATGTTTTTGATGGTGGCATGCGTGGTTGACGCAGTCGGTAAGATTTCTGCCTTCCAACCACAAGAGTGCATATAGCTCGCGATTCACGGTTTTGTAAAGAGTTTGCGCGACCTTCTTTCTTGCGAAATCTGCTTTTCAAGGTCAATGAAAAGAGCAAGGCCTTGGGCAGCCTGGCTCTCTTTTCTTTTGATGTCCGTCATTGGTCTTAGACACAATTCTTGATTATGTTAAAAAACCACAAATTTTAGTTTAAATCATTTTTCAATTTGATCGAACTCAATCTGTTCCGACAAATGTTTTCGACTTATTATTGAAGATAATTTGTGTTCAATTTTTTCAAACCAGTGTAACTCTGGTCTATCATTTAGCACAGCTAAATCCTTTTGTTGCTTTCTTCATTTAAAAAAGCGCATGCATTGAGTTAAAGCTCGCCGCAGTTTACTTCCGTATATATGTATATAGTAATGGTTTTTATCTTTTTTGCAAGTAATATGAAAACTTAACCGAATTTTTTAAATAAAAGCAATAAAAATTCTCATTCACCTGTCTGAAGAAACATTCGTGGACAAGTTGTTTCAAGTAAATTCCATGTTGGCCCAGAGTTGGCGGGCGAACCATACAAAGCCGTGAAGACAGCCTCAAGGCCCACAGAAAGCCAGTCTGTTGCTGCAAGTATCAAAATAACACACGCTTTGTATGGCGCTCCTTCTCGGCACAGACAGAAAGTACTTGTCAAGACCACGTTGAGAAGAAACACAGAAATGTCTGAAATTGTAAGCTTTTCAAAAGCAAATTCCATTCTTGAACACAAAACCTCCGTACATTCCATGTAAAAATTCAATTTTTAAAGCACTTCGGTGTACACGACTTCCTGCAAAACTGGTCTTATTAATTAATGCGAGCGGAAGCAATATCGTTACTAGGATATTTGGAAGTGCTGTAGCGAATAAATTGTTTGCTTGAATTGATTCGTCAAAATAGTGTAATCACCATAAATATTCCACGCTTTATTCGGAAAATATTAGAAGTTGTGATAAAAATATCTTAGACCTAAAAAATATATATATGTTCTCTGGTTCATGTTTCATTTTTCATTTGGCCAAGAATTAGATGAATCTGCGATAGCAAATTTTCTTTTGTGCATGCCAGCTAAAATCTCCTCGTTATAAGTGTAAATAATATATTCTAGATTTGGTTTTTACTGAGCCGGAAAAAAACATCAAAGAAAATAAAACTAATTTGAATTTATTCTTTTTGCAGTTTCACTGATTTAACAAATGATTTATTGATAAATGCTTTCAGTTTCCATGTTGTTGCCATGGATTATTCAATTTATCGTCAATAAAAAAGATTCGTTCAATTGCTCAGTTCTGAAACTCAGTTAAAAGTTTTGCAATCACCAATCACCGTTGTCTAGCGACAACATTTTGTACGAAAAACAGATTTATTTCTTTCTCTGAAATAGTTTGATGTACGTAAATGTAGAAATTAAGGCTGTTACACACAGGTCAATGTTTATGAGCAACATGTCGACCAACATTGTTGCACATAAATCTCCAATCGTCTGAATCCAAAAATGCTAAGAACATGTTTTAGGTACAAGTGTTGAGACACATTCAACATGTTGGACACAAATCTCGATTCATCTGAATTTGTTTAAGTACAAATATTGAAATTTAATTAACACATTCAACGTGTTACACATATGTTGAACGAACATGATCAATGCTCATCAGTTCATAACAGCATTGTGTAAAGTGTTGTTCAGAAATTAACCAGTCAAATGTTGCCTTTCGAGTTTGGCGTAAAATATGGATTAACAGATTGGACGAATACACGCTTTGTTTTTAAAATATGAACCAGTAAATTTTGCCGTGGCTCATTGTTCTTAATTTTTTGGCTGCTTGAGCCTCAATTTGTTCTTATTTTTGTGAGCGGTTTGACCGAGTGACGAGAAAGCAAAAAAAAAAAAAAAGGACAGAGTATTGGAAAACAATACTGATCGTTTGTATACGTGTATTATTTGGGACATTATAAAATAATTTGGATTGTACGTGCGTTTTGATTGGTCTACAAGTGTGTTTTCATAGTGCTATGAAGTACGAAAATGACTTAGGCAATATGGTTGACTGTCTCCGAGTTGTAAGAGTTTATAGTTTCATGAAAAAAATTCAAGTATACATACGCGCTTCGTATATTGTCTTTCTTTTTGTTAAGACGAAAAATTACTTTATAAAAGAAATAAAACATGTTGTCCGTGCCTTCATAGCCTGGTGAAAACCTCGGCAAAGTTTGTGGGAATTCTCGAGCAGGTGAAAGCTCTCTCGGGTTTTCACTGATCTGCTCTCGATTTCTCCCAAACTTTCGCCTCGGTTTTCACAAGACTATGAAGACACAAAAAAACACGTTTTATTTTATAAAAAGTAGCTATAATAATAAATGGGAAACGGTGCTTCTGTGCTTTTACTGTGCACATTGCGAACTTAAATTACAAGATTCAGTAAAGTTTCAACTAGAAACATTTTCACTTTTTTCAGCCTCAGAATTTTAAATTGTTCGTAATTTTCAGCCAATTTGAGCCTCATTCTTATAAAGTTGTTCTAATAAAAAAGAATGTACCACAACAAGTAAATAAGAAATGCAGCTCATATACAAAAAAAATAGCTGTACAAATGGGAACTACAAGTTAGTATAGCAATTTTAAATTTTGCTCATATAAGAACGGTGTATATTTTAAAAAAAGGACGAATCGAAACAGCTGTCCACAGTTGCTTGTTACGTGCTTTATAGTTACACGGATAAAGCCGGTTGTACGCATGCGTGTAGGTTCTGGACAAACCGTGGAGTTAAAAACCGGTGGTTTGTTATTTTAAAAAGTTGTATTTTAAAATTATTTGGTAACATCAATAAGCATACTTTTCTATGCGTTTATCGGCAAAATAAACAACTTGGGATGTTGGCAGACGCGGTAAACGTAAGGAAAGAATGTTTTACTGCTTAAATAATCACTCGCTGATGTTCACTACAATCACAGTAATTAATTACTGGCCCTTAATGACTTACAGTAATTTATACTTGTTCTTCAGGCAACAAAGAAATAGAAGTACAAACGTTTGTGTAACATTTATTTTTATTACAAAATGCATTCATACGATTCATAAAAACTCCGGCAAGCTATTTACACATCCACAAAAGTTTTTCTCCTCATCCTGAAGTCTTGATTAGGTATTTTTTGCAGTACAGAAGCCGGCCCATTATTTTCAAGAGGGTACCCCATATCACTTGTGATTCACGAATCACGCAAAAATATTTGGTTAATTCACATTTCACGAAATATTCCGAATGACATTCACTGTTCACGTAGCGAAAAATTCACGGATCACGGGAAATTTAATTAATTTTTCAGCTATCAAGGATTGGTAAAAAAGCCCAACCACTCGTCACGAAAAAAGTAGAGGTTACCCTCTTTAATACAATCTAGGTAAGTTTTGAGTTTTCGAACAATATCTTTTTTAATAGAAAAACATGCAAGAAGTAAAATTAGAGTCAGATTTACTGCTCGGCGAAGCTTCGGCATCTTTTTAATACCACTGTCAAGAGCGAATGAAAAACTAAGCATGTGTGTTAAAAACTTAAACACCTTCCCGAGAGCGTATTATTGAATGGCACAAAGAGAAGTGTCTTCCGTTTACAAGCACTTTGCTAATATGCAACATTGAAGAATTCCTAAGCAGTATATTACAACATTTTCATGTTCTGACGAAAATTGAAGAAATGTTTTACAAAACAAAAACAAAAACTGAATCTACAAAGTGACTATTTTTTGCTACACTTCTCGCATAAATGGAGTTTTTATCTTCTTTAAAAAGGACAAGAGCAAGTTTCTTTAGGCCAGATACAAACATGATTGCTTGCTCCATCTTCTCATTGGTTGACCAAAAACTCTGCAAAAAATCAAGCAAACAATCTTTAAATAATCTTGTATTTGAGAACATTGGTAGAGAGAAAAAGAGCAAAATTCTATAACCTTAATTTTTTTCATCTCGGTCTTTTTCAATTTGCGCGTTGGTTAAGATATCTATATTCAATCAATGGTTATTGTTTTACAGCTATATATACGTGTCTCTTTTGTTCTTTAGATAAACGTGTCTCTTTTGTCCTAAACCAGTATGGGTCTTTGTTTGCAACTAAATAAGTTAAAACGAAGTTTAGTTTTCGCCATGTCGAAGAGCATAAAAATATCAAGAAAGTTTTGGTTAAACAGTGTTGAATGGTAGGTTCTTTATGATTATCTTTCCAAACACAAATACAAAGGCAAAACTTCAAAATGCAATGCATCACGCCGTACGTAACATTCTAATTTGTATTTGTTGGGATATTACCAAAAATAAATACATTTTGGCCTCTAGTTACTAAGCTAGAGTGGCATATAAATAATTATTGACCTCAGGGACGGTATATAAAAGTGAAATTAATTTACATAAATTTTATATTAACTCGTTTTAATGCCCGGAAAGACAAACAACTTTACGATACTTTCTAAAGCTTACCGTCTTTCTAGTCTTTGCAATCTTTTAAATCTTTCCTCGTCAACAGACCTGGTCAATGGCGGAGTGTCATCGGCGAACGTCACTCGAGGTCTTCTTCTTGGAGGTAAAAGCTGCGAAACAAGATTGTGTTCAGATTTTGATGCGCTTAGAGAGGTCGAGCCGGGCTCAATAACAAAAGTTTGTTGTACAATATTGAAACATGAGTAAAATTGTTAATGCAAGGCTGGAAAACTACGTTGAAATTAATTTGTCAGTGAACCAATATGAGCAAGAGCTCGGACTAATAGGCCAGCAACTTTAACCGTAGACAGCTGTTTCGTCCTTATTGGGTCTTCTTAGATCCTACGTGAGGCGGCATTTTGTTCACGGTATTCATCATTTGCAGTCTACAATATTGATTATGTCATGTGTTATCGTCTTTATAAAAAACTCTAAGTGTACATACCCGAATTTCCTGAACAATGGATGTTGATATTTTAAAACCCGCTGATTTTGTTTTTGATGAAATAATATTTGTTTGAGCACTCCATCTATCTTTATTTTAATTGCAACAGTAGAAAAAATAAATCAAGAAAGTCATGACCGAGTTTTGGGAGCTTGGGAGCTAATGACGTCAAACCAGTGAGTGCAAATGTTGAGATGATGCATTTTTATTAGCTTTACTGCGTTTCCTGTTTTGTTTTATCGTTCTGCAGTTTTTCTGAAGGATGCATATAACGCCAAGATGACTCCAAATAAAGAAAGTAACACCAGGATCATTTCCTGGGGCTGGTTCCTCAAAACTTCGATTAACTTAATTCTGGATTAAGACAATAGTTTTCTGATGTTTACAAAGTACTGTTCAGTTTTACCAATCAAAGAAACATGTCAACTCCAAAATTCAAGCCAAGAGCAAGCTTTGGAAGGTAGGAAACAGGAACATGGATTAAAAAGTTAACCCTAGGTTATCACTAATCGGATTTTGAGGAACCGGCCAAGGAGTCTAAAAATATAGGAATTGCTACAAAATAAAGACTAGACTGCAAGTAATGAATACCGTATACAAAATTCCGCATCTCGTGGTCAAGAATTTATTTTATTTTACTCATGTTTCCTACAAAATAAAGATCGCGTATATACAGTTTAATTATTTCTTTTATCATTGTTGTTATTGAACGCGTTGAACCGTTAAGTCGAAACGTTATAAACTCTCTATGAGAATAGGATGCGCGCACGAGTAAGGTCTTCTGGTTTCTCTCAATTGGAGCCACCAGCGAAATTAAAGTAGCTATAATGATGGTGATCAGTTCTAATAGCAACAGTAACAGTAATGGTAATATTAATATTACAATTAATATTAACAGTATTATGAGGAAAGTAAAAGTTATGATAAAAAGAAACACAAAAACAATGAAGATCATGATGATTTTTGTGTCAACGCCCTTACTTTTTTAAAATATAACCACTTCCGTTGCTTTGATGCGAAATGCTTTTACTCCCTTTCCTCCTAGCTTTTGAAATAAAAAACTAGGTAAGGTGTAGGAACATGTTAACCCTTTTAGGGTTTTTTTCTCCACCTTCCACATTTTTTGCTTTATTTTATTATTTCAACAAATGTAACTGTATTCGTGTGGTAAATAAATAAACTGTTAAACTGTTAAACTGTATTTAAAAATACAAAAAAGATTCCCTTTGATTTTTTAGGTGTATTACATAGAACTCCATGAAAGAATAAAAACGCCGTTTACCGCTTGCAGATATCTGCATTAGTTCTGGAGAGATTTAAGTTTGATAAACGTGTAAAATATGCAAATGTGACGTCATACACTCAACCCAATTTTTTTTATCAAGTATACAAATAGAGCTATCTCGGTCAATTTGCAGCACATTGAAACTTGTTAAGCTAATAGTTCTACAGGAAACACACCTACGGTTATAAGAATTATGCTGTCATGGTAACTTACTCTTTTCCAGTCCCCACCCACTTGATTTTAATATTTTAATGATTTTCAGCTCGCAAACATGAAATGAAGCTACAAACTTGAGCTAACATAGGTATATTCTTGCTGGATCATGCATATGAGGCAACATTTGCAAATATTAAAATGAAATACCAAAGGTGGTCAGAAAAGTCTTTATTATTTGGGAGGTCTGGAACCCAGTATGCTGCCATGGTAACAAAACTGTTAAGCTCATATTGTAGAGCACATTTAGTAGAATCTTACGGCAAATAATGAAATATTTCTGATACAATATGGTTAAGACATCATCTTTTATCACATCGTATCAAAATTTAGTTGAGTGCATGACGTCACACTGGGCTAATTTGCATATTTTAAAAACTTGAATATCTCTGGAACGAAAAGAGATATTTTAAAACACTTGTTTATGTTTTAAAATGGTTTCGATAGGAAAGATGCAATTCTCGTCATAGTACCACTTTAAGTGAAAAAGAAAAAAAACAAAACAAGAAAAGCGAGACTAAGAATCGAACTGGGACCGTTTACACTAAAGTCCTATGTTCTACCACTAAGCCATTTGAAGTAAATGCGTAATGACAGTTAAAGCAATTTCATTACAATGTAGGTAATATTTTAAACGATATTCCACTTTAAATAATATAGAAAAAGAAAAGGAAAAAAAAAAGGGTCAGACCAAGAATCGAACTGAATTAAGTTGTTAATTAATATAGTTGCGTTCGAGCGAAGCGAGAATGCATACTAATCATGTCGGTTTCGAGCCTATATATATAGAAACATATAGAAAAAGCTCGATGCCATTGTATTTCAGGGTCGTTTGGAAGGAAGCCTCTCTTTCATGTTATCGCAAGCCAGTTTAAAGTCGCAG
>JAOBBB020020129.1:22500-24999 GCA_025331005.2 Zoanthus gigantus | reverse complement strand
TTGAGAGAAAGAAGAGTTAGCAAAGATCTGGCTAGAGATAGGTTAGCTTGGAAGTCAATTTTCTGAAAACCATCCAACACATGCCAGCACGTAAAACGGACGTAAAACGGTATATAATGATGATGATGAACTCCCCCCATTCCTTGAACTTCACCCACCCAATTCTTGCTCCTGCTGTCACAGCTGCCTTGTAACCACCACTTGCATTCACTCTATCCCCGAAATAACAGAAACCTCTCACTGTTTCCACCTCTTCACACAACTCCTCCACTTGTTCTACTAATCCATCATCAACTTACTTGCATCTTCCACACACAAAATCTCTTCCCAACCTTGGAGTCACCCTCTTTACTTAATTGCACATCTTCCATTGATCTATTTCCCATATTTCACACACAACACTGAATTTGCCATTACTCGCTTCCCTCAAATATCACATGGATATACCTTACTTATAGACACTTCACCTTCTGCCCTACTCACTACCACAGACTTTTGTCTTCTCTAGGTTCACCTTCAGCCCCTTGCTCTTGAATGCTTCCTTCCATTTCCAGAACTTCTCCCTCAGTCCCTCCATTATTTCACTTGTCAGAACCAAGTCATCTGTGTAAAAATCTCACTCATCAAACCATTTCTCACATTCTCCGTAACCACGTCAACCATGATCACAAAAAACAATGGTGACAACACAGATCCTTGGTGCACACGAACTTTCACCTCAAACTCCTTGGACTACTTTAGTCCAACTCTGACTCTTGTCTTCATACAAACTCATCACTGCTCTCACCATTACCTCTGGTATACCATTCGTCCTCATTACCCACTCCACAAAAAATATTCTTCCTGACAGGTGTATGCATAGCCTTTTCTTTAGAATGAACTGATCCAAATATCAATTTCAATTAAAAAATCAAAAAGTTATTAAAAATTGGTTCTTGTATTTTAATTATGTTACTAAACCGTATTTTGAGTTAGGAAAAAACACAAAGCTTTCAATTTCTACCAATTTGTTCTCTGACTATCACAAGAATAGCCATGCATAGGTATAGCAAGCATCACCAAAAACAATATTTACAGTCGTGGTAAAGAATAGTTTTTAGTAACAACCAAATACAAAATTATGGCTAATTAATAATGTGTGATGCTTATGGCAACTATTGTTCTAATAATCACACAGATAGTGTATATGTTTTACAAAATAATAAAGGTTTTAAATATTATTATTTTAATAAAGATACAATTTTCTCTCCCTTTCCTAATATTATATAATATTAGGAATATTAAATTATAATTAGGAGGAAAATTTTAAGATTTGATCTGGCAAGCCTTTATACACTATGCAGTTTAACAAAGTCTTATTAATAGGCTATTTTTACTCTTTTAGCAGCATTTCTGTTTAAAAAATTTTGAATTTCCATCTGCAGGTTTTGCCATATCCAGTCTACTTTCACTCGGCAGCTGTTACACCCCACGGTTGTCTATTTGTCTTTGGAGGATCAAAGGGACTTGAGGATGATGCTCCGAGATCAAATGAAGTTCATAAAGTTTGGCTTAAAACTGCACCATTATTAGAAATTTGTTGGGAGAGAATTCTTGATCTGCTGCCCCAGATCTCAAAGCTACCATCTAAAGCACTTGTAGAATTAGGGATACCAGTTGAAATACTGGCTCGGTTGAGCTAAACCTAACACTTTCTAATTAGCCAATATCAAAAATACCATTATAATACTCTTTGTTTGTTCCTTCAAAATTTTGCATAAGCATTGTTTCCAGTTTTTCTTGGCATAACTGTCTTTCCCAAGAGAAAATAAAAATAATGTTTTTAAAATATGCAAAAGTTTGGAGGGACAAAAAAAATCTTATTATGGTATTTTTGATATTGGCTAATTGTTGTTTTTTAGTCCATGATGACATTATCATGGACAAAGTGTTTAATCTAGACCACCCCACTCAAGTGGGTTAAGGCATAAATTTGCATCATGTTAGTAAGGCAACCAGAGGCATGCAGAAGTACAGCTGCAAAAAGATACTTTAAAAGATTCAGTGATCATTTTTTTTATATGCCCAAACACTAAACTCATTCTTATTCAAGGATCTCCGCTTTTCTACCAGCATTGAACATATTTGCCATAATACGGCTTTTTATAACAAGTCATTTTCACTTCTAAACGGTTTGCAAGCTTTGATTTTGATCGTTTAATGATCATGCACTAAGCTGGTGCTTGATTATGCTATGATACTAAAGTGGCCTGGCTTTAACAGTGCATGCTCTTCAGATCATGCAATTAAAACTTGAATTGGTTGAATTTTAATGAATTACACACTTTGTCCATCACAAAGTTGTAATGCAGATTAAAAGTTAGCATGCAAAAACTTGTTGTTTTACAATGTATAAGTCAACCTTACTTTTTAGGACAAAAACACTTTTTTCAAATATTTCGGGTATATATTAAGTCGACCCCTAAATTTGATCTTGATAGATCTCAAAAACTACAAATT
>JAOBBB020020129.1:0-17500 GCA_025331005.2 Zoanthus gigantus | reverse complement strand
GGTTTTTTGGTAAGTTATTTATTACAGATCTAAAATCCAGTTCAATCAGAAGCTAGCGAGAAAGTTGGTAAACTTTTACTGATTTTAAGCTAAACCAAAATATAAACAAAGCGCAAAGGATACCAAACAACCTATCTGACCCGACGTTTAAACGTAAAATAGAAGATTGTTGCTTTACCTGTAATTTTGATATTGCCACATGTAAGCCCAGAATTTTCTAGTTCGAACTAGATACACAAAAATAGTCCCTGCGTGCCAGTACTATAAGTATTTACAACCACTATAGTACTAGACACTAAGACCACGTTAGTAAGGGTTATAATACCATTAAATATACCATAAGCAACAGCTAACCTAAGTGTTCGAAGTCCTAGCTGGTTTTGCATTATGAAACCTCTGCACGGCACAAAGGGGCTCGACCTCCCTCTTTTGTTGTAAAAGTGTTACGCTGCAAGTTCTAGCTCTAATAATTATTTGAGAGTATACTTGTGGTCTTTCTCTCTACATCACACAGGCGTTAATCTTAACAGGAAACTGTGACAGTTCCTCCCAAATTATATTTTTCCTCGTCAAACTACACATATTGCGAGTCTTAAATATGTTTTACAGTGATTTGTCCCAAGAATTTTAAAAAGACAAAGTCTATCTTCTATTGATAGACAAAGTCTATCTTCTGTTGATAGACAAAGTCTATCTTCTATTGATAGAAAAAGTCTATCTTCTATTGATAGAAAAAGTCTATCTTCTGTTGATAGACAAAGTATATCTTCTATTGATAGACAAAGTCTATCTTCTATTAATAGACAAAGTCTGTCTTCTATTGATAGACAAAGTCTATCTTCTATTGATAGACAAAGTCTATCAATAGAAGACGCCAAATTGCACCTCTATCGCCTGCTCGAAATGAATTCACAAAGTCTGGGCATCAAAACACTCTGTGATTATTGGTTATTTCTGTTTTTCCTTACTGCGTTTTTAATTGAAATTGTTCAGCAGAAAAATTATTCAGCTCGTACCACATGCGGCCAATTCAAACAGTTCAAAAGCTACGTCATTCGGTTAAGAGCGAGCTTTGGAAATCCAGTGCGAATGACGTAGCTTTTAAACTGTTTGAATAGGCTGCCTGTGCTTTCACAGGACTTCCTAGGGGATTTCGTACTCAGTAGATTCTTACAAGAAAGCAACTTGACAAATATGGGGTCTTAAAATGCGACCGATTCTCTAGTTTTAAAACTTATTTGTATGAATATGGATCAGCAAATCGCTATAAAAATATATTTTAAAATCACAATAGATGTCATTTAACTATAAGAAAAGATCAGTTGGTAGATAAATCATCTCTTTAAGGAAAACTATTCGGTTTTTACAAAAATATTGTTTTCAAACATAAAGTTTTCAAACATTTTGTAAAACTAATGATTGTGTCTTGTGGAAAACGCTAGGAACAAAGAACAACATGCTAATGAAGTGAGACGACTTGAGAAAGACAAACTGGAGAAAGACAACAAGATATCGGAACAAAAAAAAGAGGTCAGACGGTGCTTTTGTTTGAGTCAGCTGTTGACACACTGCACGATTTTCTAAGATGGTTCTTGGGATTTTAGTAGTCAGCAACGGCGTTTTGACGGTTGGGATTGACGGAACACATTGCGTTTTTTTTTTCCTTGTAGTTTTGTTCCAAGGATGTTGCTAGATGAAATCTCAAAACTGTGATGAATTTTGGGAATGTGGTTGTTCGTACGAATCAGTGTGGCGCTATGGCGCTACGGCAACCACATAAAATCTTACATTAGAAGGACTAGTAGAGTTTAACTAATCGGGGCAAATTTAATCTCTATAACCGAAATGCTAGAACCTGAAAATTTATACACCCATCACTGCGATCAGAGGAATTTACTATCGTTGCAGCTAAATTTCAGCAGTCGCTGAAATTGACATTAAAATTAACCTTAAGTGTTCCCTGTTTTCCTGCTTCCGCTTTTCCTATTAGTGATTGATTTTTACTTTGTACAAATATAAATTAAATACCTAGTGACAGCTCCCCTAAAGGGGCTTTTCAGTGTCATGTTAAAATCCCATTCAACAGTTAAGGATCAAAACTGGTAGGAGGCAAACCAGTTGACTATTTACAAAGCGTGCTGAATTTGCCTCTGGGATGACCAAGGACAAATTTATACAGTCCAGGATTTCAACTCTGGTCTTCCGCATTCAAATCCCCAACTCTGACCTCTGAACTACGCTATCTCCTAATCAAGCCAGCCTTGACCTTTATATGGGCAAGCTTCACATCTCGAACTAAACAGCGCTACAATTTTGAACTTTAAAACGTTTATTTTAATAAAGAAACGTTTAGAACAAATTTATATACTTTCAGTTCTTTCAGCTTGATTTTTTTTTTCGTGTTAATTTTTCTGTCATTTTCTCTAAGCTCAATTTTATTATATACAGATCGAGGCTCTGACGTCAGAACTGCAGGCTGCTAAGGAGGCGAATGAGCGAGCACCTAGCCGTACTATGAAGGCGCTGGTGGAGAGATTACGTAACCAGCTGGCTCTGAAAGAAAAACAACACAAAGTATGAACTAAATCCATGAAATGTTATGGGCTTGGGCTTGTTTTTCATTACCCCATAAATACTAACCCAGGTTGAAATTCTGAACAAATGTTAATACTTAAACTATGGCATAGCTAATTGGGCGGGCATGATTAGCGCAGTTGTAAGATCTCTGCTTTCCATTCCCCAGTTCGATACCAGCTCCGCCAAGATTTGAATATTTGTGTGAACTTCTTTTTCGCCTAAACTAACTCGATTTTCCATCCTTCTGGGGTAGGTAAATGAGTACCAGCGTTTGCTGTGAGCTAACCCTTGTGATGGATTAGTGTTCCGTCCAGGGGAAGTCAAAGACTCTCATCTGCTTAACACTACAGAAACCGGAGATAAGCGCCGGCTCCACGGGCCACTTGGCTCGTTAAGGATTTAGCTTGGCTAATTGGTTGATTGTAAACCGTTGTTAAAATGCTGACAAATGAGTCCGTTAGTTTTGTTAACTTGACCTTAAGTATCCCATAGTTTTGTAAACCATTACCCATAAATCTCGGCAAATAGGCAAAATGGTTTGGGAACGAATAATGGTACAGGTTCCTTAAGAATGTGTGTTTTTAAGTTTTTCGCGTCTAACCGGGAAGCTAAAGCTGATACTATATTAAATTGTTTATAAATTTTTTAAGAGCTGTGACCAATTAGAGATTTGGGGAAAAAAACAAAAAGTGACAAAAGCAGATAAGAAGACCTTAATGTATCTGCTCAAACGAAGAGCAGAGCATGAAATTCCTCTTAGGTGCCTTATAAACGGGGAGGGGGGTACTGTACATGGGGATTGAGGTACATGGGGACTGAGGTACATGGGGATTGAGGTACATGGGGATATCACATCAAACAAAACCATGATCTCATCTGAACTAATGTTGCAATGTGAATTTTTTGCATGAAGTACAAACTGTTTTTACATACATTAGTCAACAATATTATTTCAGTGTTATTTTCTAACACAATTATAGTAAGACAAAAAATTATAGAAGTGTTAATGAGTTTTCTGCATCCATAGATTCTTAAGGAACAACCCTATGGTTTTTCAGTGGATTGGTGGGCACTTGGAGTTCTAATGTATGAAATGATGGCAGGGCAGGTAAATTAATTATGTTACGAATGATTGCACAGTTATGAAACAAAATCCTGGGAATAAATCTTTCAGGCTTTAGCAGGATTCGAACTCGTAACTTCTGTGATGTTGGAGCAGTGCTCTAACCAACTGAGTTACAGTATAAAGCCTTAACTACGTAAGTTGCAGGTTAATTCTAATGGGTCCATTAATGCCACTCTTATAATGTACAGTGATTGTTGAAAGTAATTTTGTTTCACAGTGTAAACAATGATGTTTTAGTAGAAATCTACTCACTATCTATCACTAGTACTGCAATCTGATAGGCTACTGTACTCACTATCTATCAGGTGATAAATAGTGTCTGCGGGATGAAAACAAGTATTTCAATATGGCGGCCCTTTCCCACTTTTCTGAAGATGTTTTGGAAGAGAAATTAAACACTCTTATTCAAAAGCAATTCCAGAGAAAACTAAAATAACAACAGTCTTTCTAAAACCCTGCACGTATTTTGGCTGTTTCAAGCTATATATTTTAACCATTTCCTTGTTCTGATTCCTTTAACAGCCACCATTTGAAGCAGAAAATGAAGATGATTTATTTGAGTCAATTCTTCATGATGATGTTCTCTTCCCAGTTTGGTTAAGCAGGGAAGCCATTAACATTCTTAAAGGGGTGAGATTCATAATCATTTTTAGAATCACCATTTCTATCATGATCATCTTCATCTCACCATCACTGTGTTAAGATCATATTATATTATATAATGACCATTTTCATCATTATCTTCATCAATTAGAAATAAAACATGATGTATTTCAGACTTAAACCAGACATGTTTCAGCTAGCCCTTAGCTATCTTCAGTGTAAACAATAGAGAGTTACAATGTTGTTCTAAATAATTATTTATACTAGGTAAATTCATATCAATATTTAAGAAATAAAACATGTTTTCCTTGCCATCATAGCCCAGTGAAAAGCTAGGCAATTGTTTGGGAGAATTCAAGGGCAGATCAGTGACAAGGCAAAACACAGTCAAGGGTTTTCACTTGCTCTATTTATTTGTTGTATCAGTAATAGCATCGTTACAATAATTTTATATCCACAAAAACTTTGGCTTTCAACAAGAATTGCACATTTTGGAGTATGAACTCTCACCATTTAAGGATAAAACATATTTTCTGTGCGTGCCTTCATAGCCTGGTAAAAACTGAGGTGAACGTTTGGGAGAATTCGAGAGCAGATCACCTGCTTGAGAATTCTCACAAACTTGCCGAGGTTTTTAACAAGCCATGGAGGTATGGAAAACATGTTTTATTTCTTTTATAAAATTATTTTCAGTCTTAACAAAGAGAAAGACGATGTACGAAGTGCGTACTGTAAATTCTCACAATTCAGAGACAGTCAACCACACTGCTCATGTCATTTTGGTGCTTCATAATGCTATGAAAACACACTTGTAGACCAATCAAAACCCACATACTATCCAAATTATTTTATAAAAAGGAATGTTGAACTAGTGTATTAGGCAAGGGGAGAAAATGCTAAATACAGAAAGGCCCTATCTTGTTTTAGCCTTGTGTCCCACATGCAAGCATTGCACTTTCACTGCTATTAATAGAACATGAGCCTGTTTACTAGCTATTCCATGCTGATGAGGCCTAAAATGGCCAAAACAGCTTTTCATGGCCATGGCTGCTAGCATTCAGGCTCACTATTTTTTATGGTAGATTTAAGAGGTATAACTTGCCACACTAGTGGCTATAGTGCCAATTTTAGTGGCTTCAAGTTAATTACTAGCATGTTTGTGCTATCCATATTTGACTTTTATTATTGTAGCCTGATCCCATACGCATTTTACTTTCATTAAATAAATACTCTTTGCACTTTGTTGAGTGACAGTGGCAAAAGGCGAATGTCCAGCGCTTTCAAATAACTGAAATCTGTGGCTAAGGGATGGAAAACCCCTACAGAAAACCCTGATGTAAGTGTGGCGAACCGTATCAGTATCTAGCTAACAGAAAACATGACAAGTACGACCAATAGTCATGCACTGTCTCTCAGCCACGGCTGCCAGATGATGATTATGCACTTTGTTGTGTGTTCTGCTTATACCTATCAAGCTTACTTTAACTTGGTTTTTTGTTGTGTTTATGTCAGTTTATGACAAAGGATCCCAACAAAAGATTAGGATGTTCTGGAACAGGAGAGCAAGGCATCAAAGATCACCCATTCTTTAAACCCATTGATTGGGATGCTCTAGAGAAGCGCCGAGTCACACCACCTTTTAAACCAAAAATTGTAAGTAGTACTCTTCAAAACATGGTTGTATTATTTTGATATGCACAAGCTAGCAAGACATGTGGAAATGGCATTAAATCAGAAGCAGAAACATCAAGCAAACTTTAGAATTAAAAATGTTGTGTATCATGTCACTTGAAATTTTAGTCTAGATTTAAGAACTAAATAGTCACACCTTTTTATTCGTTGCCAGAAATAACAAATGCAAGCTCAAATTAATACTGGAATTTCCCCACATACTTTAACTTCTCACTTCACTTTCTATCATGGAAAGAGATTTTGATGTTTACTTTCCTCAGTAACAATTTGTTTTAGTGTTTGTTTTCTGAACATCCCTTGGCTGTTAAAGGTTCAAAAAGCATTATAACACATAGTTAACGGTAGAAAACACTTTTATCTCAGTGTTGTAACGGATTGGCATTAGTGTTTGTTTTCCCACGTGATGCCACATTTGAGAAACAAACAGTTTTCAATAGTAGTCAGGCAAAATCATTTGAAAAGTCAGCTGACATAAAACATTTCATAAGTCATATTTGAGAAACAAACAGTTTTCAAAAGTAATCACGCGAAACGACTTAGATTTCACAAATCGTAGTGGGAGTCCTACACAATTCTTATTTTGACCCCCAAAATGTGCCATGGTTACAACTATTGGATTTTCTTTCTTTTGTGCAGAGTTTGACTTTTTGTCTTTAAGTGAGAAACTGTTCCTGGTATACCAACTAAAATATGAGATATTTTGTGAGCTTTTGTTTATGGAAACTATGGATACGCTTGATAAGGCCATTCCTACTTCTATTTACCTAGTAAACTGATTATGGAAACTATATGGATAAGCTTGATAAGGCCATTCCTACTTCTATTTACCTAGTAAACTGATTATGGAAACTATATGGATACACTTGATAAGGCCATTCCTACTTCTATTTACCTAGTAAACTGATTATGGAAACTATATGGATACGCTTGATAAGGCCATTCCTACTTCTATTTACCTAGTAAACTGATTATGGAAACTATATGGATACGCTTGACAAGGCCATCTTCACTTTTTTTTTATTTTAGCATATAATATTACTTTTTCTTTAATGTAAATTTATTGCTTTGTTGCATAACTGTCGAGTTGAAACATAAAACAACTGGTTTGCATTCCTCCACTTCTCACTCTCATGAGATTAGTGTGCATTAAGTTCTAACATTTTGGGTTTCTCAAACAACTGTTAGCATAAAAAAAAAGTAGGAATGGCCTAACAAAGAAAGAAGGGATTATTCATTAACCTTGGAGTATTTTGTTGCAGAAATCGAGAACAGATGTTGGTAATTTTGATACGGATTTTACCAGAGAAGAACCAAAGCTCACCCCAACAGACAAAAGTGTAATTGCAAACATAAATCAAGATGAATTTAATTCTTTTTCATATGTGAATCCAAATTTTGTGTAAATTACTGGTTTCTAGTTTTAAACTGTAATCTATATAATAATTATGTTTAGAAATTGGCTTTGTTTGAGGCAGTCACATTAGCCTTAACTCACCCAGACAGATCCACTTTTAAGTAAAAGAATAATTCAGCTAGTTTTTATCAAACATCAGATTTTTCAATGAGTCTATTTGTTTCACAATTGTTATATGCAAAGCATTAACAGCTGACATTTCATTTCTGAGAATGTGGTAGTTTTTCCACAAATTTTTGACTACCAACAACATAACTTCACTATAATATTTTGGTTTTTAGTGTCCCTATTACTACCTCTTGCTACAGTAGTACTTCAATAGTTCATACGTTGTATGTAAGGTTGTTTTTGGTCATTTAAGAATGGCTGTGCTTGGTTTACTCATCTGCTGACATTCTATGTGAAAGAGTGCACTGATAAAACAGATAGACAGAAAGGAGATTGGATTAACAATGAGAATTATTTTATAATAATTGTTATTAATATTTATGTAAATGATAGTATACTTTACAATATTTTTTACTGTTGACAGATAGTTTACATATTCTGTTAGTGTTTTTAAGCAGTGTTTAATCTTAGCAGTTCTGGTTCTGAAATTAGAAACAAGAGTAGAAACCAAATACTATGAACTAGTTAATTTTTTTGTTTTTTTTGTTTAGTTTGAGCAGTATGTCTGTGGATTGGGGCTTAAAACATGTAAAAATTTGGTCCAGTCAAGTATAAAATTTTTTATGATAATATTTTCACATTGAAACAATTCTTGATTAAGATGACTTTGTTTAAAGATTTAACTAAAAAAACAATGTGTATAAATTATACATTTGCTTAATGTTTTGATGTCTGTGATATAATTAAGAGTGATAACATAATCATTCAGATTCAAGGGTTCTTTTAGCATGGTAAATATATATTTCACCCTAACAGAGATTGTAAACATCAATGATACTGTACTTATAGGACTTCCACTATACAATAGACCTTTTCTGAGAAAAGGAACATGTTGCATTCTTGTCCAGCATCAGTACAAATATTTATCGTATATGTTGCCAAATATGGTGATGTTTGTACTGAAACTAGACCAGAATGCACTTTGTTTGGAAGGGGTCTATATGCAATAAGATCTCTTGAATCTAAATTTGTACTTACTCTTTACAATGTCAAAGACATATAATTAAGTGTTGAGTAAATATAAAATTATACCCTTTAGTTCT
The DNA here is from genome assembly GCA_025331005.2 of Zoanthus gigantus. Classification (NCBI taxonomy): domain Eukaryota; kingdom Metazoa; phylum Cnidaria; class Anthozoa; order Zoantharia; family Zoanthidae; genus Zoanthus; species Zoanthus gigantus. The sequence goes on along the minus strand of JAOBBB020020129.1, from coordinate 8,877 downwards.
TTTAGCTGAAACATTTACATTATTCTTTTTATGAGTTATAAGCCCACTTATCTGTGATTTATATGTAAATTTTTAAACCAAACACATGGTTTATCAAAAGTAACTTTTGAGAATGTTATTTATTATCTTAAATATTAGCTTTGCATTTTATGATAGTTTGTTTTACTTTTGAAGTAACAGTATTTTTGGATTTTTCATTTGGTGAAAACTGCAAACCAGCATTTTTTAAAAACCTTCCTATTATCTGCATGTAGCAAATAGGCAGTGAACCCAATATACTTCAGTTTTAATACAAGTTAACAAAAAATAGTTTGTGTACATATAATTATGTTTTCTTACCGGGCTTGTTCTTACTAGTTGTAAATAATGTATGCTTTTATTTCTCAAAAATTAACAAATAGCAACCATAGAGAATTATAACATTTTACAAAATAATGCATAAAAGATAAAATAAATTAAAGATTGGATATTAGTTTAATTTAATTGTAAGAAATTAAGTTATGGATATTGCTCAGTGTGAAGTCTGGACATGAAAATTAATAGGGACAAAGATAGGAACCCCAGTCTGAATACCCTTTTCAGTGCTCTCAGGTATTTTTTTCTTTTTGTTAGTTTTGGCGTGTTCATTTTTGAGCACACTTAGCCCTTTCAGTTCAAAGTATGCAGTGTGTTCTAGTGGTCATTTTCCCAGCTATCATCGGTACTTTTTTACAGACCAATTTATGACAGTATATTTTATCATCCTTTGGTTTTTATTTTGTTTGATCCATTTCCATTTTCATACATAGCATTTTGTAACTTTGTATAGTTTATACAAGAGAAGAAGAGAAGAATTTGAATGTTGACATACTAGCTCAAGATGAGAGGGTTAAAAACCTGATTATTTTATTGCCATCGTGGTGTGTCCTTGTTTGAGTTTCCTTGATTTGTGCCCCCCAAATCTATTATTTTGCCTATACCCTTACTCTACACTTGCCCTCAATAAACTTATTACATTTTGTGACAGGTATTGTTTCTTTTCATATTTTATTATAGTAACTCCAAGTTTAACCAGTTTTAGTGAGAGTTTATCATAGTCTTTCACGTTTTAAACCTATGTACAATTTTCTTGTATTGAACTTTCATTTACATTTTAAAATAAAAAGAAACCTTTTTTCAGAGAAAAAAATATTCACCACCAACTTGTTTAACATAGCCAATCTTTTTGTTTTCTGAATGAAACTAAGAGGCAGCATGGACATTCTGTTGTCGGCTGCAGCAGTAAAAAACTTGTTTGACCATTTTCAAAACCATTTTATTTACAATAGCACAATTTATTGAAATTCTTGTCAGACAAGACCATGCATACTGTACCCCATGGAAACTGAAGGTAACCTTTCTGTTAAATTTGTTTATGCGAAAGAGTCACCTTGTTGGATATTGTATAAAATTATTTGAACTAGTTTTTAAGAATAAAAATTTTGGTTATACGACGTTTTAAACTTGTTTAACTGAGTAGCATTTGTTGAAGGCTAGTAACAATTTTCTTGGAAGTATAAATCAACATTTTTTTTATTTTTGAGAAAAAGTAAAGAACTGTTAGTGCATGATTTTGCATGATCACATGACTCAGGAACCTTAAAATATTTGACACTGTTATAGTATTTCTTTGAAGGGACTACTGTCAATACCTGGTTTTTAGCAACTACTGTACATGGCTGAGAATAAGTTTTGCTTTGGTTTGAAGAGTTAGAATAAAACACATCTAATTTTAAATTTTGGTTTATAATTTGCAAGCTGTTAGCACATTTCATGGTTTATAAAATATCTTATATTAAAGGTTTATCAGAAAAGAGGCCTCAAAATGATTGATTGGTTATGCACACTCTCTAAAATCTAGTTAGCTTTTATATACAGCTGGCCATCTTGTTGGGCAGTATTCTGCATGCCTACTGTCATGGCCAACTCATGTCATCCTATAATATATTGCAAAATGTTATAATTCGTAGTCCTTTATGAATAAACTCTCAAAAAGCACATTAATTTGACTTTCTTGATTCAGAGCAAATTTTAGCAGAAAAAACAATTAAGCTATGCAAATTAGATCCAAAGCTTTCTGCATATGTCATCAAATTTGAGTAAACATTTTCGTCATGCAGTTGCTTAAAACTAGGTAATGACAGCATTGTCTTCAAAAAAAAATAATGGTCATATTCAGATAGAGGGCCAAAGCATCAAATATTTTAGGAAGTGTTTGTGACCATGCAAAACCTCTGTAAGTAACAGCAGAATTATGAGGTCTCAGAAACAGTTTTAGTAATAATATTGAGTTACTAGTGCTTTCAACAAGTGGTAATCATTAATTTTTATTGAATTTTGTGCAAAATTTATGCGTTCCAAAAACATTTTTCTAGAAGGGTCTGGTGCAAGAATGGAATAAGTGACTTTTGATGAAGTTCTCAACTCTCAATAGATTATCCCCATTGTTGCATCATCACTTTTGGGAGAATTTAGCATTTCATACAAAGTCATGATGTTTTTGCGCTAAACAAAAATGAAATCAGTGAATTTTGATCAAGTTCTCATCTCTCCCTACACTATAACTATTATCTCTTCATAACCCTTGGGAGAATTTAGCATTTACATGAAGTCATGTTTTTGCACTATATAGACAGAATGGCAGTGAATTTTTATTGAAGTCTCGCCTCTCCCTACATTATTCCTATTATCTCTTCATAACCCTTGGGAGAATTTAGCATTTAATGCAAAGTCACTTGCATTGTTTTTGCACTAGACACTAAACCAAAAAAGTCTGTGAGGAAAGTCCATGGAAATGAGAAAGTGATTGCAATTTCACAACCTTTTTATTGTTTTTGTACTTAGACACATCTTTTCAATATGAGAAAGTCAGCATGATGTATATGCCACTCATCAAAACCTCCTTGGTTTACAGAGGCTAAATAAACTAAAATCCATTTTCAGAAAACTTATTAGAATTTTTAACGCAATACTTTCACATTTGAAAACTAGATATTAAAATAGTTTAGAGCATGTAAAGGTTTGATCTAATAAAAAATTAATCAGTGTCTGCCTCTCCTTAAAGTTGTTTTTTACAATTTGAATCGTTCTGATGTTGAGAACCAATGTTTTGTTTTCATTTTTTCTTGAAACTGAGTCATGTACCTTTGGTAATTTTAGTTATTGATCAAAATGATGAATATTTTGCATGAAAAAAACCTCTTGGTGTTGTACCAAGCATCAGCATCATTTTATTTATTGCAGTTGCACTGCAAATATTTTAGTCATAAAAAGGGAGAAATGAAAATCATAACTTTCATTAGGAAAAACACTAAATGGGTAATTTTTCATATAATTGTACATAGTAACATAAATATTGCAGTTGAAAGCTGTATTCTAACAATGTAATTATAATTTCTTACAAAAATCTGCATAATTGTTTAATATTAGATTTTGTGAGCTTTATTTACAAAGAAATTGAAACCTTGTTAGTCCCGAAAAGTCCTGAAAATAAAAAGACAGATAGAAATGAGTAGCGAGTGAATCTTGTAATTGCAATTGAAATGCTAGCCCAAGTGTCCTGGAAGCCACATGTATTCTCATCCACACCTTTGGGACATTCTGTACTTGATCTGACCCCAATAGAGGTGCAATGATTTTAATATTACTTGCATTAAGTTATCTATCTCAACACTGGAACCCCAATACAACAGGGATGTAATGCAAGATCTAAATTTCTGACATGATAGAAAATATTAATATGAAAACCACAGATTATGTTATAAGCAAGAGTGTATACTTTCTGTCAATAACAATATTCTGTGAAGATTTCAGTTTTTAGTTGATTTCCATAATTTTACAAGTCAAAAACAAAGCTGACATTTAGACTACACATATAGCACCTTTTCAAAGCACTTGACATATGGCGATGATTAAATATTTAATCTTAGTTTTTTAAATAATTTTCAATGGTCTTTTAAAAACTAAAATTTTTATCTGCAACATTTTCTCAAGCTTTTTCACGGCCGTAGCTAGCAGGGGGCAGGGTGGCAGCTGCCCCTGAATAATTTTTCAGTAGCATTTTGAGATAAAGTAGAAAAATCAACAACTGGAGACTAAAAACCGAGAGTTATGCTACAATACTTTTTTCCATACGAAGTACCTTGGTGCATGTATGCGTATCAAAGTAATACGGTATTTTTTGTTAGATTATTAGTGCTCTTTTAAAATCTCAGAGGACTTGCCACAAGTCAAAAAAACTCCAACGAAATTCACTGAAACCAGGTTAAGGGATTACTGAGAACAACAAGAACAGCACTAATAATCTAACAAAAAGAATTGATTGCCCTTCATGATGTTATTATTGAAAACCAATTTAGTATACATAATTTTTATTTATGTAACTCAAGAGAAAAATGTATCTTTTAATTTTTCATGGTGGAAATCACCCTTGCTTACAGAGCTAACTGATTAAATGTTTTCCCAACACCTGAAAATAAAAAACTGTATTTCTGTTAACCATTAATGTTTCTATTGCTAATCTTTTATTTTAAAATTTTCAATTAATGTATTATAATTATAATATACTTTGGAAAACTAGTCTAAATTAAAATGACTTAAACCAAAGTATGAATAATTTTTCAATTTTAAGGCAACTGAATAAAAAGCATTAATTGCTTCCTGAGATTTCCTCTTTGATATAATTTGTGTACCTTGTTATCAGCTAGTATCAATACATTGGCATCTAATAACTGAACCCAAGTGCTGTGTAAGACCTCTGTTTCATTGCTAATCGAATACAGAGATATAACTTAGCACACAGTGTTAGCATTCAAAGATAATTCTGGTTTTTACTTTTAAAACATTCTTGCTTTCTCTTAACTGGTTAACATTAATACTAATTGTTTATTCACAACTACAATGCCAAGCTCGCAGAGCTATCAAGTTTGGAGTTTTCCACAGAGTGTTATTTTTTCCTTTGGTTTGTGTTGGAGTGAGTGGGGAAGGCAAAATCAATTACTGGCTGATTATGGGGATTGCTTTCCAGAAGATTTTTGAAATTTTTAATTTAAAGTTTGTTGTCAGTGCACTAATTTTATGAAAGTTCCAATATTATCCAAAGTCAAGTGTAAGCAAAGGAACAATTAGAAATTTATGACCACCTCTGATACCAGGAGAGCATGAGAAATGCTGGTGTCAGCAGGAGAGTGCAAGGTAGTATCCAATGTGCGAGACTCCTGCTCAATGCACGAGACTTGAGAGCTCTGACCTTGAAAAATTACTCTTGAAAAATAATTGTAAATAATGCTTATGTTAAACCTCAAAACAAAGGATTCTAGAGTTACCAAAAATGTAAAACTGTACTAGACAAATACGTCATCTAATGAAACTATTATACTGTATTAATTATATAAAAAGGTAATGAGATGCTAAACCTACTTTCACTCATCGAAACTGTCTATTTTTAACACCTACTCAAGGCGTTTAATTCTTTAACAACAAACATTACATTTTTATACAAAAAATAACCATCTATAACCATATTTGTATGCTCGCAAGCAGAGAAAACATGATGAATGTTTAGCTATAACTTTCACAATTCTTTATAAACTTCTAACAAATCTAGTTTAACCATGGTTTTTTGAAATGTCTTTTACTTCCAACTCTTAATGGCATCTTCATATTCATCAGCCGCAATAAATGGTTTGTCAATTCCCCTGATCATCAATTCACCACAGTAAATGCACTCTGATGCAACAATGTCACCAATTTCAGCCTTCAGTGACTCTGGTGAAAGACGGGAACTAGAAGATGCAGTGTCTGAGGGAGTTCCACTAACAGCTGGTGAATGAAGTAACTGCTTTAGCTCTGCAAGTTTGTTTTTCTGCTTTTCCTTCAGTTGTGGCATAAGCTCTGTGACCAAGCAATCCATATGAAAGACATGGTTGCAAGGAAAGACATAAAACTGTCTTGTTAGGAGAGGATAGCTGCAAATACAACACTTCTCTTGAGCTGGAACAATGCTGAATTTGTTTCTTGTATGATGGATGTCAGTCCTGATACATTCTGCACTCTGTGTTGCTTCATGCATGTCTGACTTTAGCAACTGAATGTGCTCATTGTAGTCTTGTAAGGAAGAGCAGATTGCATCTTTGAAATGATCAATTGTGACAAAATCTTGGAAAAAGGGGAGAATGTCCTCAATTTTAAGCAAGGAGCAATGACTTAAAAATTCCATGGCTTTCTTAACATCTTTTTCATTTTCAACAACGTGCCTTGCAATTCGAAGCCAGAGCTTTTTTCGCAACACTTCTTCTTCTTCTGGAGGCTTTTCTGCTTGTGCTTTTGCTAGGTCAACATCAACTTTCAAGGCAAGATCTACTGCTTCTTCAAACAAGCCCATTGTACTGTAGATATGAACACAGGCTTTGAATTTATTGTTCTCTGCACACAATCGAAGTGCATATTTCATGTCATAATGCACTTGATCTGGGTCTTGACCTTGCATCAAAATATACCTCAAGAGTGAATCATCATCTTCTATCTCAGTGTACAGTGAAAGCAGGTAGTTGTGAATAGCTTCATCTTTGTTGCCAAGAAGCTCAATGCAATACTCCAAATACCGGATAGACTGCCGAGTCTGTTCTGACTTTCCATGTTGATAATGAACCAATGAGGGAATTAGCTTTCTTGGGTCAAGTCTTTTCTTCTGATCGATCCAGGCAGAAACAGTTTGCTTTGGAATACGTTGCATGAGAACAGGTGAAAACTTGTAGAACAAATGGGTGTCTGTCTGCTTTGTTATCACATCTAGTGCTGCCAAGAAGTCGTCATGCTGAAGATGATGATTGAGAACATGCTCATAATCTTGCATTAGTGTTGCAAAGAAGACAAGATTTTCCACATCTCCATGACTAGCAAGAATATCATATGCAACTTTTGGGTTTTCTCTGAGACATGTTTTTACTTTTGTTGAGGCAAGAAACTTGCGGAATTCATCTTGCATTCCTTCACGGATATCATCTGCTGATTCTCTCACTTCACCCAGCTGATTAAGGTACAGTTCTAAAAGCCAGATTACAATCATTGTTGTCTGAGTCTTGTCTGTGCTCTTCAAGCTCTGGCATTTCTTAAGAAGAAACATCTTAAGAGCTTGTTTCTCCTGCAACTGAATGAACTTGAGAGCAACTTCCTCGAATGAGACCTGTGTCTGGGCGTAGCACGTTGCTGCCTGAGCAAAATTTTTTTTTTCAAATAGATCTTCTGCTTGGCTGGTAAAAACTTTATCTAAGTTGGCTGGATTGTCTTTGCAGTATTCCTTTGCAAGTTCAAATTCACCTTTCTCAAGATACATTTTCCATACATCTCGACTTTCCCTTTTAACTTCATACTCAAAAATGGAATTGTCTGTAAATGCCCAGATTGTTTTCTTGTAGATATCAGTTACAATACCTCTCAAGGCTCCATATCGAGGAGGTAGATCATCTTCAAAAACTGGCTTCTCATTCAAGAGCGAGACAGCTTCAAATTTGTCTTTGTAGAGTATAAGCACATGAAAACCAGTAATGGCTATTGACAAGGCAGTGGGGGCCATATCCTTGCTGTTGTGTGCTTGATACATCAACAACTTTGCGTCAACAGTGTTTTCATGTTTCTTTGGATCAAGATCAAGTTGGCCATAATAAATACCACCACCTGTAAGCCATGCAAAAGAGCTTGGCACTCCTCTTGGTTTGGGGTAGAACAGCCTCAACTCTCCGACATGAGATTTTGGCATTTCAATAAATGGGGCAGGACTATTTTCATATTCCACAAACAGGGGTTGGAAATCAAGCTGCTCTGATGGTACCACATCCCCAGTAAAATGGTACAACCTACTTTGAGTAGATACCATAATAAAGTACCTGTTCTCGGCTTTGGGCTCCGTTGGGAATTTCTCAAAGAACATTCCACAAATAGGCTCTTCGCTGTCTCCGCCTGCATTCACATTATATAGTTGCTTGAAGAATCTCTCCGGGCCACTCGGAAATAGAACCCGTTCTTCGGGTTCTATTTCCGTCTGAAAAATCAAGCCTTTATTTGTACCTAGCAGAATTGTCTGAGTAGAGGTATCGGTCATTTTAGTCTTGTTCCAAGCCACTGCTTCTATTAAATGACCTCGAAACTTAGACAAGGGTTTTGCTTTGCTCGAATTACGGGCTATGTAAAATGATTCCTGCGACTTCATGCAAACGATTAGATGTTTTGCGGTTGGATCGAGAAATAACTTGTGGATGCTGTCATCAAGCCGTTTTGTGGGCTCAATTTTATCGATTTCACTCGTGTTGGCCAGATCAATTCTAATGAGGGCATTGCTACTTAAACCTACCACCACCATATTGTTGTTTACGACAAGATCCACAATGTTACTTGGAGGTCTGAAGTTGATCCGATTCCTCTTGAATATCGGCACATCATCACTGCTTCTAACATCTATGTAGCCAGTAGAAATGGGCTGACCACTTTCTTGGCCAAGAAATGGGTTTAAATCGAGCTGACCAGAGGAAGCCAACTCGTATTGATCAAGAATGGACGCCATCTTGCTTCCAATTGCCCACGTGATATATTGATGACTCACTAGAGAGGTGCTCGGTTATAAGCAAAAAGTACCCCACTAGGGCTGGGGAGAGAACAGGCTTCCCAAGCTGGAAGTTAGTTATATTAAAAATTCCCCATACAAAGTCTTAAATTTAGACTTTTTAGTCAAAATTTCAGCAACAAAAATACTGGAAATATAGTTCACCTTAGCTTGAGTTCACCTTGTGCTTGTCTCTGTGTGTATTTTGGGCGCGATTGGAGGTGTTTTATAGGGATTTTTTGCGATCGCTCTTCCACTGTACT
>JAOBBB020020057.1:0-15630 GCA_025331005.2 Zoanthus gigantus | reverse complement strand
AATGATTTCAAATTGATATTTTCTCGTTCATGCTTTTCTAGCCTGGACCATAAATAAGGTCCAAAGTACCTAACAGAATGTTTTCCATATCTTATACTTTTAAACCTGCTGACCCCACACTAATAATGCTAATAAACACTTTCCATGGTAAACAAGATCATAAATTTTATAACCGAATGACAAGAGTTGTGTTCAACAACGGCAGATTCAGAGTGGTATGGCGCAGTCAATGCAATGGTGGTCAAAAATGTGAAAGACGCGAACTTCCCGTTAAAATTGCTTCCAATATATGCAGAAAAATTTGGCTGCAATAAAATCTGATTTTCATTCGCATTACATATATAATGCCTTTCAAGACCTCAAAAGAAAATTTTAGCACATTTAAGACCTTTTTAAGGCCTTAAAGCTACAAAAAATAAAATAAACTGAATTTTAATGACCCGCAAGAACCTTGGACACCCTTTCCCGCTAGGATATCAGACACACACCCGTACAGTCAATATATGGGAGTAACCCCTTCACCCGGGTATTTATTCACCGATCACTCTATTCTTGTTCTTAACACAATTTCACTCTTACCTCCAGATAAAGTTCGCCCTGGCCCCAGACTAGTAGTTGGTGTAACACAGCCAGGCATTAAGGCCGATCGTATAGTGTCTGCCCAAGTGAGACCCAGATTTGTACCTATCCCGCTACCAGCATCAGGAAGAACTTCATTCTCTGCCGGGTCAGCTTGGCCGACATAATATAAAAGCGTTCTTGTTTTCATCTCAAAACAATGAGAATCACGGAAGGCATCCGTAGCTAAGGGATCGATGTTGGTATCTACAGAGAGGATCTCCGATAAGGGAATTTCCTGCAAGGCGAGAAAAACCAATCTGGAGTTAATACAATGCATGCAACATACGAACAGCCAGTTTCAGGTCTTAGCTGAAAGTATTCTAACTTAGAATTCATCGCATCGGTGTTGCTGCGAGATCTTACATTATATAAATAAGGGCGTGTGACTAGAATGGTACGATCAACTATAACATAGATAGCATATACACGTTAGTATTAAGTACTTGCAGTCACTGACAGAAGCACAAAAAACAATTTTTATGCAGGCGGTATCCGTGACATTTACCATTAATAATTTAGAAATAAAAATGTAAATTCTACACCGTAAACAAGAGAGAATACTTACTGACGTTTCGGACGTTAGACCTTCGTCGGAGTAAAGGCAAAATAATATATGGCTAAACTGAACCTTGGCAGTTATGGGCAGCCAGCTCGGCCATATTAGGCACAGTTCATTAGATGTACAAGATTCGAGTCTGGATTTCAAGCAAGCGAAATTTCTCGCAAGGTAGTACTTAAAGACTTAGTGTCTTATTTGCCTAAAAGCTGATCTTGATTTGGTTACCAGCAACATAAACTTTTCCTAACTTTATTTTACAATTTGTGAGTTTGTACTGCTGTGTAAGAAACGACGTAAACAAAACAATCTGCGTGGTTGTCATCTCAATGTCAGAAATGGCGAATAACAACATAGCAACGACGTAAATGAATAATCAAATTGTGCGGCTGTGAATGTAATGATAGCAATTGCGAATAACAACGTAGCAACAACGTAAATGAACAATGAATCTGCGAGGTTGTGAACGCAATGTCAGTTGCCAATAACGTAGCAACGACGTAATGAACAGTCAATCTGCGTGGTTGTGAATGCAATGACAGTGCGAATAACAACGTAGCAACAACGTAAATGAAAAATAAATCTGCGTGGTTGTGATGGCAATGTCAGCAGTTGCGAAGAACGTAGCAAAGACGTAAATGAACAGTCAATCTGCGCGGTTGTGAACTCAATGACAGCAATTGCGAATATAACAACGTAGCAACGACGCAGATGAACAATCTGCGTGGTTGTAAACGCAACGTCAGCGTTTGCGAATAAGAAGCCATTTTAGGCAATTTGAAAGAAAAAGCGAGTTTTGTGTTTTGCACCGACAGGATCCACTTGCTAAGCAACAGAAAAGGTTAACTTGATAGTAATGGGGGGTTCTGTGTATTAATATCCGAATACTTAGCCTCCATTTTACCACTAACTATTCAGGTTGTTTTTGATGTTGTTGTTTCTATTGACCTGGTTATCTCGGGGGAGCATGGGGTATGGAGCAATAGATACTTCACTAGTACATGTTATGATCCTACTGTTAACAAATAGCCGTTTGAGGTTCGGTTTGTCAGCTGTGCCGTAAAGGTAAGTAGGAAGGTTAGATGTGTGAATAACAACAGCAGCAATATCTTTAGAGAAGTATCATTGTCATTAAAAAGTATTGTCAGTTTTGGATCACAAGTTCTCCATATGTAGTCACCTTTTGAAAACGTTTTTGACAGATTTATTATTGTTGCGCAAGAATACTTTCTTTACTGTGTGCCGCAGCGCCCTTAACTTGTTAGCCCAACGATTCAAATGCAATTAGTAAGTTCACTTTTAAGAAAAGAGTTTCGTCTAAAAAGCTATGATTGAAACGATCCAATGAGCTATTGAAAAAACTAAATTCACGAAAACTCTAGCTATTTCATTGTTAGTTTTACGACGAGAATCTCAGACTATTTCTTGAAACCCAATTTAAATATCAAAATTGAAAGTTAAGCTATTAGTGTATAAGAAGTCGGCAAAACACTCACACATTTGAGCTCAAGGATTCCCAGAATCTGGAAAAGAAAATCAATTGCAGGCATCCTGCACTCTACAAGTGAACGTCAACTTAATTTTCACACGACACAGAAAAGACACGAGTCACGTTCAACTAAACAATTAACTTTTTCCAAGATTCAGTGTTCTCGGAAGAAAACCCCACAAATTCTTCCACAAGGCTTACCGGCACACCAAGCAATTAAAGTATTTCCTTATCACGGTCACCCGTATGGTGTACTTTCTCCAGGACAATGGAAAACAAGCCCAAGGTTTTAGAAGACTCGTTCAGCTGTGGCAATATTTCTATTCTAAACAAAAACTGTTTGCACATCCAATATTTTCATTCCTTATGGAGAGATTATCTATGACGCAGGTTTCTCGCGACAATACAATACTTGTGTGGCAGTGATAATCTAACTCTTAAAGAAAAAACTGCTTGCGACCCAAGTCACTGTGGTGAACTTAAAAGCGCGAACCTTGAAGGCTTTTAAGTCAAAAACTTATTTATTTTGTCCTTCAGCGTATTCGTGTCAACAATGAAATATAATATAAAGAAAAACTTTGTTTAACTGTCAGTTCACTTAGCGAGTCGTAGACCTATGAAGTGGAAACACTGACAAATTAAAAAACTTCACGGGTAAGACTGGGACCAGTGGCTATAACAAAATCTTAAAATGTCGCACCCACAAGCAAAACAAATTATACACATTCGACAATCAACTAAAATGCTACGGTGCTCTCTTGATACTAGAATGGTCTTCAGATGTAAATACGTTTTTCACTAATATCTTACCTTGTAAAAGTTTTTAGTATTGGGGTCTTGATATAATGTCAAACACTTTGTATCTAGTCTCCAGTAATGTCTTCTTCTCTATAAAAAGAAGTTAAATTGCAGAGCCTTAGGAAACAAAAACACTGAAGTGTTACCTCTTGATCTGGACCAAATCTTTTCTTTCCCGCCTTCTTAAGTATTAAGTGTGATTTTTATCGTCTTATAAATATTTCGGACCACATCTGTGATTTGAAGTTAACTAAACAATGAGCAAAGCAAATCCAATAATATCCACTTGTTATCAAACAATACTGTTTCTGCTTTGTTAGCATTAGCACTCCAAATACAAACATTAAACGTGTTATCATAAGTTACAAGCATATAAGAAACAACGAATTTCAAAATCTAATCAAAATCACCTATTAATTATTTTATATCTATTACATTTATGTTGAAAGAATTCAGGCCAACATGTGGTAGCATTTTTAAATGCTAAAAAATAATAAAAATATAAATATAAAAGAGTATATACTTCATAAAATCAGGTATAATTGATAATATAAGAGAAAGTTTCCCTCTCTGAGCCCTGAGGTCGAACTTCAAGTGACTTCAAATTAGCTACTAGCACGTTTGTGCTATCTTTACTTGATGGAAATCATCTGGCCTTCTATCCTTACTGAACGTTATAAATCTTTAATGAATACAAAAATATTTTTTTAGGTAAATCAAAGAAATTTGCAGAACTTAATTCTACTGTTTAAGTCTGCTCCAACTATCTGAATCAATAACAAAGCTCATAATTTTTATTATGAGTGAAACAAGTCGGTAAGTTTGTTTCTTGGTCAAGGCAACAGCACAGCACAGGATGACATCTTCCCCAACTGGTGCTCGTTCTAAATAAAATCTTTGATAACAACAAAAAATGAAAGGTGGGGTGCACAATGGAACCAAAAGAAATGTTTGCAAAACATGTTTTGTTGTTAAAAACTTACTATTACTGAAACAAGTGGTGTGTTCCTTAGGCTGACAACTGTGAAATTCGTAGTTCAAAAATGGTAAAATACGAACCACCATTATTTTTTATATTTAAAATTACTAGTTATTCTACATTGGGTTTCTCTGTCAAGAATCCTCTTTATTCATTATTTTAATTTTCTTTTTTATAAAAAAAAATTTTTTGCATAGCATTTAATTTTTTGGAGTATGAAAAACAATTCTAACAATTATGTATCTTAAAAATCGTTTATGGTTACAAACTAGTTCAGTTTATTTCTATTATAAATTAAAAGTCGGTTAAAGGTTTATCAATCTAAACTGCAATGTGCTATGATAACAAAATAGTTAGTACTATACTATTAGTCAAAAACTGAGCTGGTCTATCAACAAATAACCAGTACAGACATCACAATTTACACACAGATGTTATAGACAACCAATGAAAAAGCAGAGTTTTGTGTTAAGTAAATGTGTAACGCCCATTAAATATGACTTCAAAAATAAATACGTAATCTCAAAGGAAGATAACACAGGACAGCTGTTCCGGCTATATTTGGCCTCGTCTTTAAGGCAGAGCAAAAAAACAGGCTAGCGTGCGATCGTGCGAAAGAGTAACAAATTTTAAGGTATGTAGTAACCTAATATTCATCTTGCAAGTTTGTGTTATTCGCTAAGGTTTGTTCTCAAATGCCGGTATTTGATACTGAAGAAAATATATTTAAAAAAATATTTGAAATCCGATCGAGTTTATTAGGAGTGGACACAAAGACTGAAATATTTCATTTTATGGTACTCCCAAGAAAAACTGAAAGACAATTTTATTTTCGAGTAAAATTTACTACGGCAAACAACAGAGTTAAGAATCATTACATTTCAGTAGCACTTCATTGTTTGAATTGATTGAGTTGATGGCCGCTGTTTCACGCGAGAGTTGGTCAGATCTGAAATGTATTTCAGCCAATCAAACATGCGAGATACATCCATTTATGCATTATTTAGGTAACTTTGGTTATAAAATGTAATTCGAAACAAAGGGAACTAGCTTTTTAACAAAAATAATAAAGAAGTATTGCTGTTTTATTTCAATGTGAGGCGACGCAATTCTCGCAGACAATTTCGTCATTTCGTTCTTCTAGCATGAAATTATCTGCAAGCAAAACAAGCAAAAGGACACTCATTATAACGCAGTCGAAATTAATGGATTAAGTAATAAAGTTAATTACTTAACGTGGTCTTTCCGTTACTAAGACAAATTTCGTACCGTACCCGTACAGTACCTTACCTGCATGTCTTTGTTAGTAAAATGTACGACCCATCCTTGTTTAAGAACTTTAGAAGCTTTTCTCTTTGTGTGCTTAACTGACTGAATAACTCTCTGTAAAGGTATATTTGAACTATTTGTTGGACTTAAGTTAGGAAGTTCTCCATCAGATGAGGTTGGACTCGGCAGTTCGGTCTCGTCTAAACTATTACGGTGTTGAGATCCTTCGCTGCTGCCCTCGTCGCTCTCTTCTCTCATTTCTTGTGCAATTTCCATTTCAGAAAAGTTATCGGATAAATTGCCTGAGTCACCAGATACTGATGAACCTGAAGAAAAAAAGAGGTAAAAATCATGCAGTGAAAATCTTGTAAATACAGATAGAATAACTAAACTAATTCCATAACATAGTACACAAAATTTTATAGATTGCAGCAAAAGCAAATTTATATTAATTCAGCATCACTCGACCACAGACTATTGAACGTCACAGCCATTGTCGGTGTTAATGAAACTGAGACATAAAGTAGCTTTCACTAGTCGACATTGCAACATACTCCAAAACTTGCAACTTTCATGAAATCACAATTGAAAATTGAAAATTGTGACAATTAGGGTGGAAACTTAGTCTGGGAGTACTTTATTGTCAATTCGTATTTGAAGTCAACGCCAGTTAATGATAAAAGAAGGGACCAAGGCACTTCGTAAATAACTTTTATTGGCTTCTAACTCAAATTGAAGAGGTACAACAACAAGATGGCCGACAAGATGAGGCCACGAACAAAACAACAAGTATCGGTCAGCGGTACTGGCGCTATCTTTTTTTCTTTTATCCAAGACATTTTTAGACGTTTTCAGCCATGGTTTTTTTCTCACAAAGGTATAAAACGTTCGAATTTTACAGATTAATTAATATACTATAAAACAAAAAGTCTCATTTGCAATAATGTTATTATCAACCCCTATTAAGTTATGCATACTGTACAGAATACAGATTGCCTTCACTTCTTGACTTAATAAGTTTACATGTATATTTCCTGTATGCCAAAGGACAACTTATGTGTACTTTAGTTTACGCATTGGACTGAAAAATGGCATGCAGAATCTAAACACAATAAGTAGAATATACAACTTAAAGTAAAGCAGTTTGGTTTTTAAAAGGTTTTTTGAGTGAAATCGTTTTCCCCAATACAGTTTTGTTCAAGGACATGCGTTGCCTGGTTTTCCTGTGATTTAATTTTCAAATGATAAAACCATCGGACTGCAGGCATTCGATCTTCGCACTGGTCCCACTGCTTTTATGAAACCTTTCTAATAGCCGGTTAAGTTTAAGAAACATTACTCATGTCTTAAGTCGCATTTTTCCAAATTTTCTAGGCGGCGAAAAATGCATTTATCGGAATTTTACAGCTTCACTAAACTTCCAGTGCGCTGCAGAGAAAGAAAGTCCGTGTTTACGCTGCTATACATTTGGTTTAATTTACATCAAAGCGGAAAAAATTTAGTTGTCAAATGAAAATATCAATGAGAAAATCAATGAGCTATTTTTATCAAATGAAAAACATCATCACGTAGATTTTCTAAATGGTATCTTAGTTTAACTGCTTTTGAATCTAACGATAATCTAGTTAAGGCCTGTTCACCATGGCGTAAAAATTGTCAATGCGTGTTTTAGCATAAGTATTTAGTACACTAAAAAGAAAGCAAATATTGTTTTATTGTTTTTGTACTTGTATAAACTCTTTAGAAATGGAAATGAGCATTTATCCCTTATGTTATCAATATTAATTTCTAATAACTGCCTTGCTGAAAAACTCTAAATACTTTAACAGTGCGTAAACTAACTGAAAACAAACATTATTACTTTATTAGGGCAGGCAGGGCGACTAAGAAAGATTAGTAAAGTTTGTCTGCTTTAGGCATTAAAATGAAAATAATTTGGTATCGAGTACTTTTATTTTTATTCCTTATTCTAATTTTTGTGGACAATTCAGAGGAATGGTGGGGCAGACGAAGAAGACGACGGAAAAGAAAGGCTTCAAGGGTAAGTTGAACAATACTCGTTAGGAATTGTTTTTTTAACAAAAATAAAATTAACTAACAAAGTTTGTCGATTTTTACAGTGTCTAATTAATGCAATTCAACACTGAGCTTGTTTTCCTCATTTTCATAAATAATTTAAGAGCTGAAGCTTAGAGCATTAGTCCTCTCTTAGCCAACGAACTGACAAAAAGCTAATACTGAAAACTTCGTTTCGCAGATGATTACAGAAGGTTCATCTTGAGCTTTCTAAATTGAAAGAATTATCAGGCATGCACACTTTTACTCAGCTAAGTTAGGTTCAGTCTTACGTTGTGTAAACAAAGCGTTGAAAATTAAGAGATATCAGGCATTATTATTATATCACTGTAAAAAAACTAAAGCAGAAATTTTCTGCACACTAGAGCTACGTTATTTCAGTACCATTTGATATAAAGAACGGATTTACAAAAACAAAAACTCGAGCGAAAAAAGTAGGAAGGTGAAAGGAAATGATAAAATTAGATTTTTTATGAATTCAAGATCAATAATTTGGTAGGAGACTCATTATTCTTTGTTGTATTCATCTTGGAGCCATTGGAGGGGATTTTACAAGAACCTTTGTTTAGGTCATGTGACCAATGGTACTGAAAACAGTATTGTACAAGCTCACCCAGATGAACCTCCTAATGGAATACTGCAACAGCAACAAAAATTATTTAGTAGTCAATCAATTTCCACCACTCGGTTGGCAGATACATCAGTGAAATTTAAAATCTCTTTATTGGACTCCATACTCATTGGACCAGAAAACCAGGATAATGCCATTTCTTATGATTATGAACTTTGTGGGAAGTTGGCAGTGCTTTTGGGTTTTTTGTCCTCGTCAAATCCAAATGTTATTCAACTAACACACAATATGTCAGTAGGTCTCTTTGACTATCTTGATGGTACAGTAAGACCACTTGAACACTCAGAGGTAGGTACTGGTTCTAGAAAAAATTTGTTGTCAAGATTTTTGACAAAATTAACAACCAAAGGTACAAATTTTTTACAACAATGTCAGTTGAAATATATGACATCACTTTTTTAATTTCTATTTATGTACTCAGGAAATAACTTTTAAAATAGGCAATTATTAAGTCAATTTAACCTTTATGGTCAAAAGTAACTTCCCAATTTTTGTTTTACAGGCCATGATCAACCAGTATCTTTCAACAATAAAGACAAGAACTTTAGCGCAAGTTATGGAAGAACTACAGCTAAGTTTTAAGAAACATTTTACACTTTCTAAACATGTGTCCTTTACCAACCAGAATATGAGAATGTCCGTGAATAGTGTTCCCGTGGGTTGGGTCATCACATCTCCAGGACTGGGTGTTGGTTTAGACAAGCAACTGAAAGAAAAACTTGTGACTGTGTTGGAAAGACCCCTCGTAGCTACAACAGTCACACAACATGAAAGTTATGGTGAGAAGTGGCAACATCTTTTGATGCTTTTGGATGAGTATCGCAGATGCGATGATGGATCTCCCTTAACAGAATTGTATGAACTCAATGAGGGAGGAAAACACCAACTTATTAACTTTGAGATCTTGTGAAATTTCACCATCAGTTTATGTTTAACTTTGCATTTATTTAAATGTACTTTATTCTAATTAAGTAATGTGACTGATTAGGGATTTAAGAAAGATTACCAATAATTATAGTGGTGACAGTGATATAATGATAATGGTGCTGATGAAAATAATGATTATTAAAATGGTGATTATGGTGATGATGATGATGAACGAGATGGTGGCAACAGTGATGATGACAATGCTGATTATGATTGTATTGATCCAGATTATGACAATGATAATGATAATGATGAAGATTGGGGTGAAGGTGACAACAAAGATGATGATAATAATCGTACATAACCTGTACACGAGAGATCTCTCGATGGCTGATTTCTCCTTGTACATAATAATTTATATAGTGTTCATCATTTCTAGTTGATTTTCTCAAATGTAGGGTTAATTAAATTTAAATGAACAAACCAACCAAAATTTGCAATTCTGCTGCTATATTCTTTTATCATTTTTGTCATCCGGGATCTGTATAGACTGAGCGTGGTGAGAGACCGAGGGCCAATATTTTCCCAGACAGAACAAGCAAACGAGGTAATTAAGATTTTTATTACATGGCTCCAGTTTTAGGTCAGTAAAAGAGAACAAACGATTATTTTCGACACTGTTGCGCGCTCAATAAATCAGACCAATAACTTCCCGGTGCTGTATGGGAAGTTATTGGACCGATTTTCGGCCAATCAGCGCACGGGACTTGGTTATTGGCCCTAGGAATTTGACATGACTACTGTTTCTCCTCAAATGGTGATATTTCATAAAGTTTTTAGTACTATATATCCCTTTCGAGAAACTGCTTACCCTCTTGGGCCCAGTTGTTCAAAAGACGATTTTCCTACTTTAATACAGAAATAGATTTGCTCTGTAAATTTGTAAGTAAGATTTCTCCTAGAAAAACCTGGACACTGTTGTAGCAGAACTGTAATCTTTTAATTTAACCCAGCTTTGAACAATCCAGCCCTGAAAATTAACTAAGTTTTTTTTTTGGAAAAATTATTTTCATCATCTGAAAGCCATATAAAAGTTATGGAAAGATGCATAATTTCAAACAGATACAATAAGTACTTTAGAAAGTGATCGAAAACACCACTGGTAATATTCGGTCGTTCACATTCCAGCAAGAATAGGGCTAAACTTTGTATAATAAAAATTGCCCTTATCCTACATGTGTAGCTGTAAGGAAAAACACCTAAGTCATTTTTCCTCGAGAAGGCCCAGAACCAAAAGCTCGTACAATTAAGCGCAGTAATTTTTTCTGGGAGATTTTTTTCCCTTGCTGAATGGTTGATTCAACCATTAAATCATTCGTCTGATACTAAAAAGTGAGAAATAAAGTCGAAGCAAGAATAACTCACTCATAATGTACGATTTTTTAATGACTTCATTTCATGATTGGTGCTTAATTTTTCATTCGAGTCAAACAAGTGTTCTATAGTTAGTTAGAAAGATGGAACTTGATGGCTGTATTAATTTTATTGATGGAGATGATGGACGTCGCTTTTGTAATTTGCCTCTCGATCCAGTCCCTGAAGTAACTTACTCGTGCGAACACGCTGAAGTGGTTCCTGGACGAACAATCTGGGTCTCCCCAGTTCACGACGCCTTCAAGGAACCACCGGCCATCGGCATGTCTGTAAGTCAAACAGTTTTTGAATTTCACACTTGAGAAATACAAATTAAAAAACATACACTTAGAGCTACAAACCTATGAAAACCAATGATTTTCTTTTAAACTTGAATTGTTTGCCGAACTGAATCACTGCGACGTTTTTTCCCTTCAAGCAAAGTACAGTGTAACCTCGATTTAACGAACTGCCAAGGGACGGAGAAAATGCGTTCGTTATATCTTTCCCTTACTGTAACTTTAGCGGGGCTGAGAAATTCACTTCGTTATATCGAGGCTTCGTTAAATGGAGGTTCGTTAAATCGAGGTTTCATTGTAGAATTTAAAAAATAGAGAATAATATATGATGCACTGAGAAAAAAATGTTATCGTCAAACTTTAGTCTTTATCCTCAAACTTTATCCTCAAACTTTATCCTCAGTTTTCAAAACAAAAAGAGATATAATTTGATTTCTAAGCGCCATTGTAATAATTTGTTTGCTATATGACTTTAAATGGCAAAATATTCATGGAGGTATAAAGTTTAGTGGAAGAAATAACTGCAGTAGGCTACGTGCTTGACGCACTTCGAAAATTTCTTTCTTTCAACAACAAGCTAAAGTGATTATTGTGTGACGTTTACCGCCAAAGCTGACTCAGCTTTCCATCCTTGAGAGGTTGGTAAATAGACTAGCAGTTTCAACCTACCATGGTTTAGTATCCCGACAAGGGGGAGTCAAAGACTCTCATCCACCAAAAACCACAGAAATCTGAGATGAACTCTGGCTCCATCGAACAATAGGCTCATAAAGATTTAGCTATAGACAAATTAATTTACAATAGCACTTCTACAAAATTTTGCCGCTTCTTTCATTAGAACTGATGGAAAATGTTTGATACTTTCATACGCTCAACACTTTAGAACCAGGGGCCCAGCGTTTGCCCCATGACATGAACCACAAGGGTCAGAAAAAAAATATTTCGCACCTGCACACAAATGGCCCACCGCTGTCTCCGTTGCAACCACTCTTGCTAGTCCTCCCAGCATCCCCGGCGCAAATCATTGCCTCAGTTACTGCCCATGTCTTGTTGTCCAGCTGACCAGCGGCAGACGTTTTAAGTTTCTTTGCACATGCTTTGTTTGTAACGACAGGAAGATCTGCTTGCTGCAAATGAATCGAAGCTCCACTGCCGATTGTAGTTTTTCCCCACCCTATAAAATGTTAGAGAAACTAGACTACGTGCTGTAAAATAAAACTTGAGAAGATGTACTGTAAGTTCTATTAGAAAGTTCTGAAAAGAGACAGTGCGTTGATATATTAACAAACTAATTATTTCTAATAGAAAGTGAGTTCTGCGAGTACACTATTTTGTTATAGTGACAATACTGTTCTATTTTCGGCCGCATTTAACGGTATATTACGGACTCGCGTCACCACGGATTTGAACCGCTGATCACATGTTCGTTGCTATTGACATTCTAAGATTACACTGTGTCCCAAATAGGAGGGTCCTGAAGGGGTAAAATGGGAATTGGGATTGGCAGATTTTGCTCTGGGAAAATGGGGTTCAAGCCACACGGACTGGGATTTGGTCACTGGGAATGGGAAAAATATGTTAAAAATCAAAAATGGGAATGGGATTTAAGAATTGCGAAGTGGGATTTGGAAAGAAAATGAACTGGGAAAAATGGGATTGGTACTCGCTTCGCTCGCAATTAACAAGATCCCCATGCAGTTCGATCCCCATGCAGTTCGATCCCCATGCAGTTCGATCCCCATGCAGTTCGATCCCCATGCAGTTCGATCCCCAACTACGCCAAAGTTTGAATCTTTATGTGACTTTCAGTTCCGCCTAAGCAAACTCAGCTTTCCATTTTCCGGGGTAAGTAAATGAGTACCAGCATCTGCTGAGAGCTAACCTGTGATGAATTAGTATTCCGTTTAGGGGGAGTCAAAGACTCTTATCTGCTTAACACTACAGAAACCGGAGATAAACGCCGGTTCTATTGGTCACTTGGCTAGTAAAGGATATAGCTTAGCCACAAGAGTTTGACGAAATGACCAAAATGAGATGCAACAAATGCTACAGTTTTACATTGAGGTGCTTTGTGATTATACAAAGTATGTAATCTGAGAGCGATACACCCTTCAGAAAACCAATATTCTTTAAAGGGAGAAAGTTGTTAAAAAGTGTCGTAGCTCTTTTCATAACTTGTGCCAACTAAAACGTTCTTAAACTCTGTGATCAAGTATTCTAACAGTTCATCACCTGTAACAAAGCACTTTGTCCCGGGTAATACGTTACGGTATTGTCTTGGTAAGCAAACCGTGTTGACGAAATGGTTCAATTTTGCAGAACGCGACAGTTTTATCAGGGCAATATCATTGGCATTTAGGACCGGCTTAGAGTAAAGTCTGTGTTTGATAATGTACTGCACCTCAAACTCCTGTTCTGTTCCTTCTAATATGTCTCTGCGAAAGATGAAAGGGAAACAAAAAGAAGCGTTAATAGAAATGGTAGATACAGACAATAATCTTATAGTAAACTAATTTGTTTTTGTTCTTGTTAGCACTTGTTGGTATTTATCAAAGCAACCAATATCGGCTTTCGCGAGTTCTGATTGGCTCCTTTAGCTCGGCATGAAATATCCACAATAAATAAGCAACCTTCGTTCACTGTAAGAAGTCCGCGTTCGCTATTAGTCAAAATTGACAACGTGATTTCGATTTATCTGTCACTAACCGGCACAACCGTGCCGTTATAAAATATTAACGTTTGTTTCTTGGTTTAACCCCGGGGGGAGGGTGGTACTTACCAGAATTTTATAGGTGGCGGTGTGCCACTGGACCTCCGCAAACCTGAGCCTGTTCTAAACTAGAAATGGCTTTATTTTAATACCGAGTTCTAAAGTAGCAAATCGTGATCCTTTCAAGTCAGTTTACATCAAAAGCAACTAAATGGGACAATGGATAGTTGCTGTCTGTGTGTTCCAGGAAAACGATAAAGAAACGGCACCGATAGGCGAGTGAGTTCTAAACAGAGATCAGGTCTGTGAATCACGAAAAAATTAACATACATCATAACCCAGTCAAACGTCTTCTCATTCTGAAGGAATTGTTGCACCCTGTACTAAACCGTTTGTAAATATTGCAAAATTTTATACCCTGTTCTAGACAAAAATTTCTGTGATTTATACACCCTGTTCTAGACTGGATGGTCTGAAAACCATATCCTGAACAGCTGCACATAAACGTATAGTCAACATATGGGAATACATCCCCCCCGGGGGTTTAACCCATGGCTTGATAATGGCAGTCTTCAATAAATTCAAACCACTGAATATATGAATAAAAATTATTTTTATTGAGCTTTTACTTCAGCGAAAGTTGTCATTTATCACTCAAATAATGTGGCGGGATTTTTTACGCACGCCCAGAAATTTTCCCGCCTTTTAAACAAATTCAAAAGTTTAAGTTTTTGTGATGTTGTTTGCGACATTTTTGATCGTATTTTCAGTTTGATTTTTCAAAAGGGAACTCAAACTTTTGCCAGATTTATTGAATACCGGATTCAAAATCATTTATTTTATGGTGGAGAACACTTGGAAGCGAAAATATGCAGATTCGATCCCGACTTTTTTTTGGCAAGATGAATGGCGATCTTTGGTTGTACTTAATGGTCCGTACTTAAGAACAAATGCACAGAAAAATCGAGCAAAATCAGCATAACGTGGCTACAGCTCAAAATCTAACCTACCCTCATTTTCAGTTTATAATAAGGTTTTAATGAGTTTATAACACTGCTGGTGTTAAAATTTCAAAATGCGACCGAGTTTGGAATTATTTGAGATTTTCGAAATTCGTTTTTTATTTTAAGAAAGCGCTTTTATTGTTCAGCCTCGCTTCTATCAGGGAAATAGACTGACGTCGCAAAACACGCCTTAGCTCGGCGAGAACTAGCACAAATCGACTCTACGAACTACCTAGCGTTAATAAGAAGTTCTTATTCTGTCAGAATCTGTAGTGATGAGAGAGTTTGACCCTATTTTCTGGTAGCAGCTGCTGGACTATAGTTGTCGGCTGTTAGTAGTTTTATTGTTTATCACAGTATTGAGCTTAGGTTTACTGTCGCAGTCTGGTTCTCCAGGCGTTGGTTCGAATCTTATTCTTGCTATCTTTTGTTTTTGAACCTAAAAATATCTAGTAAAATCTAGGTTAATTGGTACTGCAGAACTGCATAAGTTTCAACTACTGCATATAAATGTTTGCACTTGTAGTTCTTTTATTATTATAAATGTAAAATTCTGCGATTTCATATATAACCAGTGTTCCTTTCTTAATAGTTACCTATCAAGGTCTCCTAGAACGACATGATACAGCTTTGCATTTGACTCCTGTACACAGTGGGCAGCGGTTACGACCCATTCACGCGTTATCAGTGAGCCACCACAAATGAAGCCTTTCCCGTTGACATGAATCCAAGCTTGCCAGGGCCATTCCCCCAAGGTAGCGTCCCGACCTCCAACAACACGGGATGCCCCGCTAAATGTTTTTCCACACTGTTGGTCTAATCATTTTCATAGAAATAGTTGAAGTGATTCAAATGATATACTAAACGGAATTAAGTTCCAAACAGCCAAATCATGGCCTTAGCTAGCAGGGAGGCAGG
>JAOBBB020019988.1:0-15631 GCA_025331005.2 Zoanthus gigantus | reverse complement strand
TTTTCAATGGACAGTTTGAAAAAGTTTTTTTTGAAATTTTAATACTTTATATTTTAAGATGTATTTTAATTACCGTTGTATATACATTTTTATTGGAATGGTTTGAAATTATTATTATTATATTATTATTATTATTATTGTTATTATTATTATTATTATTATTATTATTATTATTATTATTAAACCTTGGAATGGCGTGCCTCAAGGAAGCCATGTGCAAAATGTGTAATCTCTGATGACTCGACCACGAATGGGTTTCCGAAGAAATCTATCGGCAGATTGCCTCGGTTATGCTGGAAAATCGGCGAAGCTAGAGAAAGGCAATCATTGCAGAGCGTCGACCCAACAGAATTCGTACAACCAGAATTATAAAATATCAGGAGTTTTTCAGTAGTTTTCCAGAATAAACAAAGCAATTCAGTACCCCATAACTCAAAATGTCATCTGTCAGTTTTCCTCTAGAAAAAATGAATTTGCATGTCACTCGCATATACTACTTCAAACATTACGCTGCAACTGCCTTTTTACAAATTTATAAACTGATTTATAAAGAAAAGTAACGATTTTTAAAATAAATTTTCTTCCGCCTCCCGTTGCAGACCACATTCTGGCATGAATTTTGATGACCGATGACGCTGAAAAGATTTAACTAAAGTTAACATATATTAGCCTAAAAAACTAATATTTGTTTTTACGTTAGAGGATAAGTAAAACATTATTGTTTTATAATTTTTATTCATTCTATTACAAAATAACAAATAAAAAAATTGGCGTTTTGTATTCAATCCTCCCGCTTCCCGCCTTCAGATCATAGGACTCCAGCTTTCCATTGCTTCAACTCCCGGTCACTCGTCTCCTACACAAAATAACGCCTTGGTATCACGAATATATAAACAGAGAAATTGTCGGGATGAAATAACACGTCCTACAAACTAATGAAAATCATTCCGTTTGAAATTTAATGATAACAGCTATAAGAGCTTACGTTTTGAAATGAAACGGATGAAAACAGAAAACAAAAAAAGAAAAACTTTCTATTGTTGTTTGAAATGAGGCCAAAGGAGTGAATACCGACTGTCGAAATGATGTACGCTAGCGAATATGAAGAGACATTGCTTGATCATCAATACGGTTTAAACTGCATATGACTTTAATTTTTTTGTAAAATTTTTATAATATCGTCCTCAAGATAGTATTCCATTCTCCCCTCCAAAATACGGGATTTGCCTCTTTTTTGTACAGTATTTAAGGTAAAAAATACTGTCACGTAGCAAGTTAATTCACGTTTAGATCTTTTGTTTTAATCACGCAGTGACTCTTTGTGTTGTGGTTATTGTTTGCAATTGATATGGTAAATCGCGCCCATCAGTTTCGCCTCTTTTCACTACCGTTGTTGTAGGAGTAAGTTGGTCCTCTGTGCTGGCCGAAGTTTAGCCATGCCGGCTTTTCCGAGTCCAGGGCAGAGGCCAACCAATCCAACAAAGAAATTAAAGAAGTTGAAGTAGTGAGTTAAATCCCCGTTACACAATGACTTGAGTTTATTTTTAAATTTTACAGTGGTCTCCCTGGAAACTCTAGCTCAGTGCTGCCTCAGTCTCTCACTATGCTCATACCTATTAAACAAAGCTGGTGATGTAGCTGCTCTGTCCTTGAGGCCTTCTGTCGACGGATTCATGGTGAACACAACGTGAAGATTGTTCATTACCTGGTAACGAAAAAATACGTCAGTAAAATCCGATTAACAAGATAGGTCTACTTCAGATGGTCCGTAGGGGACAACTCGTCTGAGTGGAAATCCTCAGTGCAACCACATTTCTTTACTAAAAGAAATATTCCCGCGAACTAATAGTAGCATACCTGAAATCCCTTCAACGCAAGACTAACAAATATCTAGCCCTACTCTCACTTTGTAAAAGCTAGCTTTTTAGCTCATTCATGCGTGCGCATGCGCAAGCAATGAATGAGTATCGTAACGGTGAAATGTTGGCAGAAGTGGAGCGTAGACCAAAAGTGACGGAAGTGAAAGTGTCCTCACCACCCCTCCCTGCTTCGGTTTAACAACAAAAGTACAAATAATCTTCGATGTCGCTGCAATAAGAGCAAAGATCAAGAACAAAGAATGTTTGTATGCTGTTATAAATAAATTTAAAGATCAAGGCAGAATTTCGCAAACTCTGGAAATCGCAATATATTTTGTGAGTTATTTTTTTAAAAATGAGTTATTGCTCATTACATGAATGAGCTGGCTCTAAGAGCCCTTTGATTGGTATCTGCTATCTAAGCAAACTAAATAGGACTTAGAAAGTATAAAAATTACACCTATGTTATCCACATTTTCCGAATTTAAGATTTCATTCATTAATTTACAAGAAGAAGAGACATAACTAGCCTTCTGTTTCTCTGACATAATGCAAAAAAAAGCTGTAGCTCTGGTCAGCGTAACTTAAGCGCATGTGCTACACAGTGTTCTCAACATGAACAACAGAGTCATTTCATGGATGACTCAACCCTTCCAGTCTTTTGAAAAAGAGATTTACAAACAACTCATAAGCTTTATTAAAAAATACAAGATTTTATCACACTGTCAATTTGGATTCAGAAAGGAAAAATTGAAGGCGCAAGCCATTGAAGAGCTGTACAACTGTGCGAACAACTGGAGATGTAATAGCAAGAAATTTAATGAAGAAATCTTAGCCACAAGCAAGAAAATTTTGCAACTCATTTATCATGATGACTTGGCTGAGACTGTTATGACTAAACTCTTGAATGTTTCCAATTCTCTTCTTTAGCATGTAAATGTGGTTAAAAAGGGCACAGATTCAAGTGTGAACCCAACCTTTCTGTTTTGACAAACTTTGAATGTTGTACTGAGGCATCTAGATGAATTTGCAAGATACAACACACAAAGTGAAAACTTCGAGAGAACCCATTAAGTATATTACGCTAATATTAATCTCTACCTGCTGTGTAAACCATTTGTAGAGCTCCTCACTAGAATCCAACATCAGTCCCTCCCTCTGGGACCCTTCCTTGCAACCTGTCATTAGCACGGTATATTCGTCACCTTCAAACAACCCTGGAACCTAATGATATCAAACCAATGATAAATAAGTAATGGTATTAAACTAATTATCAATGAGTATATATGGCATCTATGTGCTAACTTGACGTTTATTATTCTAGTCACATCCCACAAGCATTGGACTTTCACTACTAATTATGTTCTTTGAGAACCTGAGCATTCTACTACACCAAAACAGCTGTCCATGGCTGCTAGCAATCAGGCTAGCTATTTTTGTGGTAGATTTAAATAGTAATACTCGCTACCAACGTGGCCATAGTGTCCAATATAGTGGCTTCAAGTTAGCTAATAGCACTTTTGTGCTATGTATATTTTATTACATCTTATACTCGTTTTGAAAACCTAAGCTCACTTGCAAGCTATGCCATGCTAACGAGGTCTAAAAACCTCAAACCAGCTCTCTCTTCTAATGGTAGAGTAAAGGCTAAGACCAACGTTGTCACAGTACCCTTTTAGTTGCTTGAAGGTAGCTACTAGAACGTTTGTGTTATCTATGACTGACAATAGGGACCTAACACAACGAGGAAGGGAACGCGAACGACGATGGATCAGAAAATCACTTTTCTGATTTGCTCTTTATTTTTTGTGCGGGTCATTTGGATTTTGTTTCTTTGCCTTAAACTTTGTGAATAAAAAAATGATTAAATGTTTCTCCATGAAACTAAACAAATAATGAAAGAGTTTTTACTGTTACGTCCTCGAAGTCTCGGCAACTCTAGAAAGGTCTTTTCACGTTGCAGGTGCTCAGCTCGATGCATTCTAACGTGTAGTTATTGTATTTACTATATTTCTTTGCCGTCGACGTCGGCTTCGCCGTCCTTGTTACGTTAAGGTCCATAGTAATCAATCAATCAACGAGAAACGACAAGCAACAATTATAGCTTTTCCGAGTCAAAAGATTACTTAAAAAAGGGAATAAACTTAACAATAATACAAACTAAAAACAGATTAAGAGTAGGAAGCAATGTCTTACCTCGCCGTTCGCAAGCAACGTGTTCATTCTTTCCAAGAAACTTGATTCCAAGATATTTGACTCATCAAGAATAAAACAAATCTTTTCCCCCTTGCAACCAGCTCGGCGGAGTACATTCCTAAGATCGTCATCAAAATCTGACGCGTGATACTTTCGATGTATCTGCAATATGACAAAACAATTAGAAATAATTTTGTTTTTAGTTCCATTGACACATATACCATGGCAAGTATAAAAGTTATTTTACTTAAAAAAAGTAGTCAAGGATAGTTGAATAAAATAAGACTTTTGTTATAAACCAATAAAAACAAACTTATTTTAACAGCGGTAAATATAAAAGCTTTAATAAAACATTTTATAAAATAACAAAAACGTGTAAATATATTCAAAAAATTATCGAAAAATACAACTAATAGTATGATTAGATTATGCCTGTTACGTCCTTTAAAAAGACGATTCTTTACGCTGGATTTGAAAACAAACAACTAGCTAATCTTAATATTTAATGACAGTTCACTCCATACTTTTGGGACACTGGCTGAAAATGGTCTGTAAACTAAGTTTTTAATCGAGTTGTTCGAACAATTTAAAGATACTTACCTTGACCTGAAACACACTGAGCCCGTTCATCCATGCCACAAACCTTGAAAGTGTGGTTTTCCCAGCACCACTAACTCCAATCAGAAGAACATGTCCCTGAAACATTAGATTGGCTTTGTTAATGAACACAACAGCAAACACCTAAAATACTCTAGTCACTATAGTATTACAATAACATACAATAAAGCAATTTAAATAACTTAAGAATGGAATTTCTATGATCGCCGCACTCAGCAGTATAAGCCACTGTCGTTTCAAGCTTTAGCCTGAACTGATAAAACGCACAACGTATAATTTAGACAACTCAAGATTGAAATGTTTATGATCATCACCGTAAGTAGTTAAGGAGCTGACGTTTGGAGTGTTAGTCTGAACTTAACTAAACACAATGTGTAATTTAGACAACTGAAGGTTGAAATATTTATGATCATCACCGTAAGTAGTGTAAGGAGCTGACGTTTGGAGTGTTAGTCTGAACTGAACTAAACACAACGTGCAATTTAGACAACTCTAGGTTGAAATGTTTATGATCACCACCGTAAGTAGTGTAAGGAGCTGACGTCTGAATTGAACTAAACTCAGCATGTATTTCAGTTAAGGATTTGACGTTTACTAAGTTAGCCCTTCGTCAGAGTGACTTGAAATATATCATTGTTGTTGCGACGAAATACTCAAGTTTGAAATGTCACTTTTCTTAATATACTACTTGGGGCACAGACTTGAAAACTTCAACCTTGCGCGTTGTTGCTTAATAGTAATAACAATTATTATATAATAACAATATATTAACAACAATAGGTTTTTATTGGCACAGAATAAAAATACACATCTATATACATATAGAGAATTTAAAACTAGCTTTTTTATCAATAATATTCCCCTTATTATTATAATTGAACTCTAATACTAATAATAAAATTGATAACAAAATATACTATAAACTGATTTAATTTAGTAAATTCTTCGGACAATTTTAACTTCAAGTCCGTGTTCAAAGTAGATTGTAAACCTCTAGTGGGGCTAACAGCTGTTTTTGTAAGTTGTACTTTAGTCTAAACCTTTGGTGTGTCACGTTTAATACTTGAGCTTCGGGGTGAGTCAGCGCTGATGTGTTACTATTAAATGTGGTGGTGCGGAACTTATTTTGAAGAATATATCTTACAGTTATGGGGAAAACCCTTCTATGACGAATAAACAGAAGAACTGGGGAAAACCTGAGATATTTGTTCTTTATAGATATAATAAATTGCTACTTTAAATAATACTCAATATCGAAGTTCTGGCTAAAATGACAGAGGAGATTTTCTCATCGAGAGCGAAGTCGTATAGGACGGAGGGGCTCTATGTATCTAAAACGAAACGAAATACGAAATCATTTCTCTTGCTTTTTTTCTGGAAGACATGGCAACCAAAAGCTGGTGTTTAATAACTGAGGTTTGAACCAATGAAATTGCATGTTTAGAGCTATCGCTACCGTAAGTTGATTTTGATTTACAATGTCATACGGGGGCGTTGCGGTTTGATGTAGTGTAGAGAGCCTACGTTTCAATTGGTTGTTTGATCTTTTAAGTTTTTTATATCATACTGGTTATATCGGCCGAAGCCTAAAGCTTGTTTTTTTAAAAACATAAAACTAACCTGTTTAAAGATATCGCTGAAGTTATAATGTTCAGTTCTTTCTACATAGATCTCCGAGAATAACATTTCGTCAATCAGTGGTGTTTCTGTAGTACCCGAAACGAAATAAGAACTTAGTTGAATGTATTTAAAGTTGGACAATAAAGGTCACGGTACGACTAAGTAATTACGTCATCATATCAGTGTTGTGTCCTTTTTATAGAAAAAAATTAGCCCACGCGAAGTCCAGTCGTAGCTGAAAGTAAAATAACACAACGTTAAAAAAGACTAAAGAAATCAAGGCAGAGGAAAACTTGCAAATATTTAAAACAATTTAAGAAACTTTTAGTAAATGTCTTCTGAGATAGAGTCGTCTGTAAATATTCTCACTCATTTTGATGAAGAAGTATCAAAGTTGGAATTGCTTTAGTCATGCGTCGAAGACTTTTTGCGTGGGCGACAAAAAAATATTGGTTATTCCAGAAGTTAGGGAAATACGCTATATACGTTTGGTTTACATGTTATGTAAACCTACATAAGAACTCTTCCATCATTAAGGTAAGTCATTAGTGTTACAACTTCGCAAAGAAATCGTGCATGAAAAAGCAAGGCTTTCGCCACAGTTTAGAGATCCGGTTTTCAGAAAATATCTCCGTGCTAACTGCAAATGCGAAACACAAGTTTTTCACTTCAAAGGGTGTTTTTACACAATCGTCTCGACTCGCATTCTTAAACGTAACTCATTCAAACTGAACTAATGCTGAAAGATGAAAACAACTGTTGCCTAGCAACGACTGATAAACTTTTTGAGCCGGAACTGGTACCGAGTCCAATTCAAGATCTTCGAAAATTGCAGGGCCTCGCTACGACAAATCCGCGTTTGTCCCAAAGCTTGTTATCTCCACAAGATATTCGTCAACAAACAAGAATGATGCTGCACGAGCCGACAAAATATTCCTTACCTGCAAATTGCGCTTCTCTGGGTTCTTATAAGCCCAAATTCAGCTCTTGTGCTTACGATGGAAGTATGCCACCTGTTAGAAACAAAACTGACGGATGGTTGCCCGAAACAGACATACACTTACCTCACAGTTCACATTCAACAATTTCAGCGTCTACACGAGTCAAAAGTGAATTCTACGACTCAAGATTTTTTCCGCAACGTAAGTTAATTTTACTTGGCAATTTTTATTTTTAAAGCTGTGGTTAATTCAAAACTGTCTGGCGACTTTGAAATAAGTCCGAAAATAAATGGAATGAACCAGAATTCCTTCATTGTTTCTTTGTTTTGGCTTCTTTTGAAATTTGGATTTGCCCTTTCTTTGAGCTGAATTATTAGCAAGACACCACGCAGCGAATTAACCTTCCGAAGGACTTCAGTCGGAATTTGGTCTATACAGTTCAAAATTGTATTAGTGTGCTTTTAATTCTTGGTTCTTTGGACTGTCGACGGAGTGCTTTATTCATAAAACACTGCTCTCTCTTCCAAAAAATACTTGTTTCACGTAGTGTAAATTTCTATGAAAATATATTTTTCTTATTTCACTTGCTTGTGTAGCTCAGTAACAAGCTTTTGATATTCGCAGATGTTTTGTGGTTTCAAAAGTTTTACGTAAGGACTACGACATGGTTTACTAGGTTTGCAAGGATCTGCGCCTTTCTTGAACTTCCTCAGAGAGCTTAGCATAGCTTATCTCAAGAAGTTGACAGGCATAAATACTTCCCTTCTGGCTTGAGATGAAACTGATCTAAAAAAAAAAAATTCGCGACGAATGAAATTTAGCGGTTAACAAAACGCTTTTTCAGCGAGTTAACAACTATTTAAGCTCACAAAGATATATGATACGGATACTGTAGTTTAAACTTCCTCCATTTTTAAAAAACTGATGAATAATTAAATATATGCCCATGGCTGCACAAACAATTTGCACTCCTTTTTTAAAGTACAGCGCAATACAAGTTGTGACTACAAATTTTTTTGATGCAAACTGGCAAAAAAAAAAACTTAGGAGATAATTACAGAACTCGACAGAATTTTTATTTCCAGAACTGAACGAAATAGTACATAAAATCATAGAAAGTCTGCTAACCGGAAGTTTTAAAAATATATTAAGCCATGAAAGCTAAAAGCTGAGAGCGTGCTAAAATCCTTGGTAAACTGTAATATCTAAAGCTAAAAAAGAAATCATAATAAAATATTGCAAATGAGAGCTGTCTTTTTTTTTTTTTTTTGTCTTTCTGCTGTATTTCAACTTAGCATAAATAGACCGGATGAACTTCATCTCTTTCAAACACGGAATAAAACATTCCGCGCATGCTCCAGTTTTTGTCATATCTCGAGTTCACACGCAATCTTTGGAAACACACATGCTTTGTTTTCCTTTTAATGCGAAGCGCTATAGGTTTCTTAAGATTGCTTTGAGGGCTAGTTGATAAAACTTAAATTTTTTCCGACGAAAATTGCGTTAGAAAATTGCATGCCGAGGTCATGGCATTTGAATGGGTAATCAAATGAATTTAAGTTGATTAATTATTACTGAAGAACTCCGGAACTACAAAATGCTTTTAAATTTTTAGTTCTATTGCTTAATGAAAAAGATACTAATGCACAACTTATTTTCATATGCTCAACCTTTTCTTTGGATTCTTCAAATGTTTACAGAGTGGCCCTACTTTGGCCAGCAAGTTACTGAGTTGTCCGTCTAGGTGGATTAAGTCTGAGGTTTTCAAACAAATTTTTGTATCTTATTGTCACGTTAAATGTGAGAATCAACTCAGTTATATTTTATATTCCAGCCACATCCCACAAGCGTTAAGCTTTTACTTTACTTTGTGAGAATCATACAGATTGGCGTGTATTTGTTATGAAAGTATCTTAAAAACGTTGATTTACTGATTTAACATAAAAACACGTCAAAGCTTAGATGGTTTTTCAAGAAACCTTGAAAGTGAATCAATACTTTATGCATTCACGAGCTCGGTAAACAGCCTTCCCGGCGCCATAAACACGCTGGCAAGTACTATGTTCTTTCACAGTCTTAAAATGGGCACTAAAATCCTTTACAAGCCCAGTGGTTTATGTACCGGTGTAACAGCGGTGTAACTTGTCTCCGGTTTCTGTATTGTAAGCTGATGATAGTCTTTGACTTACCCTGGACGGGACACTAATCCATCGTAGGTTTGCTCCCAGCAATGCTGGTATTCTAATTACTGACACCTTGTTAGGCAGACCTGGAACCTTGCGTTTAGTTGGTCAGATCTTCCTAGCAGCGCCAACGGATACCACGGTCAAAGTATGGGCGAACTTAGTGTTCAAAAGCTGGCTATTGTTGACTCTGGGTCAGTAAGCACTGAAAAAATCAAGCCGTAATCTTTTTTCCTAAAAAAAGTTTACGGGTCTTTATTTTATTAGAATACTGTCAGATAGATTTTCCAAGAAAAAAAATAGTGAACTTCAAATAACAAGTCAAACCTGTATGTGCCGGAAAAGGTTGAAAACAAGAACATGGGCCCAAACTTTAACCCTGGGTTCGTGCTATTAATATAATAAATTGTTTGTTGAACAACTGGTCCCGAAACGAGAACTTCGCCGCGAGGAAACCCCGGAGAAACATGACCGCGGCGAAGAACTGCAATGATGAAAGAGAAAAGATAAGGTGGAGATTCTGGCATTAAATGGAGCACAGAGCCCAAACTAGATATGAAAAAAGTTTTTCCAATTGACAATCAGCTTAGTACCGGACGTTTCGAGTTAAGAACTGCACTAAACACAACGCCTAAACAATTAAAGGTTGAAATGTTTATAAAGAGCACCGTGTACTCCGTAAGAAGTGCAACCAGCTGATGTTGTGAGTGTTTGTCTGGACTAAATGTTTATGATCATCACAGTAAGTAGTTTAAGGAACTGACATTTGGAGTGTTTGTCTGAACTGAACTAAATACAACGCGTAATTTAGACAACTCAAGGCTGAAATTTTAATGATCATCGCGGTAGTTATAAATTTGAGCTAGCGTTTGCATGAACTGAACTCAACGCGAAAGTTAGCAGACAATTTAAAGGTGATATTTTTATGTTCATCGCTGTAACAATATGGAGCTGACGTTATGAACGTTACTAAACATTACGCGTAATATTAAATCGCTATGATTTTCATAGTTTAAGTAACTGACAATTTGAGCGAGACAGCTCTAGGTTGAAATTTTTAAAATCTTCGTATAAATATTTTAAGCGTTAGCTAACTCTTCGTTCGAGCAATTTCGTTTTTCCGTTACGAGCTTGTTAGTAATTATGCAAATTATTATTTCTTTTGTACTGTTTAGTCAGTTTTCACATGATTAATCAAAGCACCATGTCACGTTCCATACGGATAATTTTCACTCGCTCTGTTTAGATGTATTCAGTTGTCGAGAATTGTAAAGTTATTCGCTTTATGTGAATTGTTGTTTAAATAATTGCTGTAGTTGTTTAAAGTCGTTTTAACGGCATTTCGTAAACAAAAGTTTCTCTTCCACTTGTTGATAAGCGAGAAAAAGATTAATGCGTCCAGCCATGATAATTTTGAACTTCTTGAATATATTAAAGAATTATTATGCAGTATATTAAAAATACGATTCTTTTGTGAATGAGATAATAAAATGCCTTAGTGGAGGTTGTCGTTTCTTCTTAGTTTTGAAGTTTGGCGGATTAAACATAAACAATTTATATTGTTAGTTGAGCAATTAATGCTTTTCTCTTTTTTTTTTTTTTTTTTAAAAAAAAGAACATGTTTGGGGTCCTGCCTGGTGTTGCTTGTCGAAATTTACCCTGGCAGGGCCCCATGTTTCATTTTTGTTTCAGAGCCCATATAACTTTTTGCGAGATTGGTCATGCGCGAACGCATTGAAAGGAGTTAATTTATGTATCCCTGCATACTACTTCGGGGCTCCCCACATATCACGAAGGTTGGTTGTCGTGGCAGCTCTGTTGAAAGTGGTTGCGAAGTTTCTTGTTCTGTTGTCAGCAACGAAAAGAAAAGTCTTCTCCAAGGTTACCACGTAGTCAAGGTTACAGATCCTCCATTTCCTCAGAGTAATTATATGTCAAAGGGATCGTATTTTGTTCGTGCTTATTCCACCATGTTTTCCTTTAAATTTTGTGCTGATACAAAACATTTCCTTGTAGGCTCGAGTCTTCCATTTCGAACTCTTGTACCAATGTTCGATCCGCACGTTTTTCGCCCGCCAAATTTCGTTTTGGTGGCTTTATTTCTTCCCTTTAAGGTCTTGAATCTGCAAATTTCATGAGGTTATTCTATATAGATAACATTAGTTTTGTGTTTTTGAGTGTTACAATTTGTAGTTTATGGTTGTTTCGTTTTGTATCCTTTAAAAAGGACGGAGTTCATTTCTGTTTCGTAATGTGTAATGGCGTCGGACGTTTTATTGTTTATGCAAATTCACCTTTTTTTCTGTATTGACTTGTAGAGTGTCGAATGGCCGCCACACAGGCGCAGCAAAATTTTGTCGAACAACAAACGTTTGAGCAAGGAGAAGTCCAAGTCCAAAACTCGTCTCGTAGTATAAATAACGTGTCGCAAACAACAGAGTTCTCTCAAGGTGCTGCCATGCAGCATGGAATCACAACTACTTTAGCCCAAAGCAACGCTGCGCAACATCAACGCACAACTATCCAGCAGCAAGCGGCCTTGCAGTCGCAGCCACAACAGATACAACAACAACAACAGCCTACCACAATTATTACACCAAATGTTATTTCTGCAGACGAATTTCAGTCAAACACGGTCGCTTCACACAAAGAAGGTACAAGCGTCTGAGAAAACCGTTAAAGTGCTATGTCGTGTATCATTTTCATTGCGCCGCGTCCTTTCATACATGTAGTGACTAGTGGAGTTTTTAACTCAAAATACAAACTCAATTTTTTGTGTATGTTTAGGTTTCACGACGGGAGAAGTTCAGTTTGTCGAAGCAGATCATGCTGCAATTTATCCCAACGGGTCATCGTAAGTATTTCTTGAAATTGTATGAAATATTCTAATTACGAACACTAAAGTTATTATTAGTATTCCGAGAGCTAACTGCACGTTAGGCGAAGGCTTGTGGCACACGTGCATGGAAGGATACTAGGGACCTTAAGCAATGAGGACTTCGACGCCGACGACGACGGCAAAGAACAATAGTAAATACAATAACTGCACGTTGGAATGCACAGAGTTGAGCACCTGCACGGAGTTGTGGCTAAAATTACAACGTGAAAAGACCTTTTTTTAAAGTTGTCGAGAGTACGAGGACGTAACAGCAAAAACTTTCTCAGTATTTGTTTAGCTTCACGGAGAAACATTCTATCGTTTTTCTGTTCACAAAATTTAAAGCTAAGAAATAAAACCTAGTAGAGAGCGAACCAGAAAGGTGATTTTTCTGAGCCGTCGTCGTTCGCGTTCCCGTCCTCGTTGCGTAAGGTCCCTATTGTATGATATGTTTCTTATATGTAGTGATCTAGTTCGTTTCTCAGGAAACGACTGGGCTAGTAAATGTTTTTATGCAAACAAGGTGAGAAGCGATAATCAACTAGGAGTTTTGTTTTCCTGGTTGTGACACGTTCTGGCCACCTGCGGTTAGATGAAAGGGGTACACATGCTAAGGGGAATAATTGTTTCGACATATCGCATCAGCTGTCTTATCACAGTCTCGTGATTGATGGCGGCTTACAACAACTTGCTATTTATCTTAAAGCGAAGATGAAGGTTTTTCTCCTCTAAACTATTTCGGCATTTCCTCACCAGTAGAATCAAGCTTTGCTAGTCACTGACATTCTAAAAGTAGGAAATTTTTCAGAGTTGAAGCACCATGTTTCGTAGCAGCGTGCTGTCACACAATATTGCCAGATGTTTCTTAAACTTATAAAAGTTTTAATTTATTTTTCTTGTAATTCCTGGTCAAAGATAGAGATCTTGTTTGTGAAATGTCAAACGCCTAGAGATCCACTATTAGATTTTATAAACTTTTTAATTTTTCAGCCTTCCTTTAAAGCATTTGGATGGACAGAGTTCTATATTGCCATAGATATCTCTAGTATCCCATAGATATTGTTTTCCTTTCAGGGTTGGCAAAACTTCTGCATGTCATTATGATATCAGATCTATTATCTACCCTCATGTTTATGTAAAAACACTGAAATTAAAGTTAAGAAGAGTACATTTTTGCCAAGAAACCAAGCTGTTTCCCATGACAACACAACCTGCTATTGTGAATTTACAGAAGTGAAAAAGAAAGTTAACCATTCAAAAAAACATATTGTGCTTCTGAAATTCTGAGCATTTGCTAGTGACAGCAACATCTGTGTGGTACAAGTTTGAGGGACTCTTACTGTCCTATCAAGTCAGAATTACTCTGGTATAGGCTGAAACCCAAAATGCCGACACCAACTTTCATGTAAGTTCTTCACCAAAGTCATGTTGTTGATTTGAAAGCGGATATATCCCAGTGATACATTGAGAGATTTCAAAAAAGACATCTGTCTGAAGAATTGCCACAGTTTTTGAATGTAGGAATCTGTAACTTTTTGTACCTTGAGAAAGCTAGAATGTTTTAAATTTGAGTTCTGTTGGTTTTTGAAATGTGACTTTGTATTAATTGCAGTTTTAACCTTTTCATCAGTCTTATGAGTTTATACTAAGAACTCTGTTTCATGACCAAGTCACAACTTCTAGTGTTTCTTGATTTTCATTTGATATTATAGAAATGAAACCATTCCTTTGCGGATATTAAGTTTTTCCTTTATTGAAATTTATACATACAAACATGTCTGTGTCTTGCAACCTTATAAGATAATTTTAATTTAAGGACACAGCATTGTAGCTTAATGTATCAATAATTTGTACAAAATTAAAAAAAAAAGAAAGATGCCAAATGATACAGATGAAAAAGTCGCTCATGCATGCTGAAGCACAGTTTGTGTCATTTCCTTTATGATCTACAAGAAGATTAGTTTTGTCACTTGCTTGGCTTCTTTTCCTCTTCAAGGTACAACTGAAACAGAAACGACATTGTATTGTTTGTAAAAGTGATTTGACTGATAAAATTACTTGAAGCTAACAGAAAAATTCTCTACAAAATGCTGAAAAACAGCTTTGTCATTTATATTGGAACAGAATGAAAGATAACACAGCATGTTGTGGTTTTTTAAATTCAATCATTATTTTAATTTATACCTTGTTTTCTTGGAGCTAAAATGTTGTATCGTGATTCAAGGTGTTAAGAGTTTTCATCTGACACATTATTTTATCAAATGCTCTAAATATTGATTGAGAATAATGGTTGAGTGAAAATATAAATATAATTAATTTGTGACTCATCAATACTAACTTGATAATATTGCCTAATTTTGGAGTTTCTAGTTTTGAATTGGTTATTTTTTTTTCATTTTCATGAACTGAAGTTTATGTTTATAACTGAAATGGAAGGGTTATTTTTCAAAAGTGTGATTAATTATTTATAAGATAAAAAAGAAAACCTGCATTATGCAATTCAAATACTTTTTAGAGAATATTATATGCACTAGCATGCATCTATTGAAGAAAGTGACACTTTATTATTATGGTTTTAGTATTTTCATTATTAATAATTGAACAAGCCTTAAAAGAGCTGTTCTTTAAGGGAAAATTTGAGTGAATTGGTTTTCTTAAGTGTTCAGACATTAATAATTGCTCTATTTCTTTTTTCATGATGTTATGGTTTTTCATTATATGATCTTTTCATATAATTTCCAATTGCTATTGGCTAACAAGTTTTTCATGTTAACTGTCTCTTGTTACACTGAGTTTTTTTATGGAAAAAAAATTGAGGCTGAAGTCTGGAAAAAATAAGAACATTACATAAGAAAGCAGAAGCTGATATAACATAGGAACAGTTTATTGTGGGTGTGAATGTGTGGCCAACTTGGTCGTAAAGTTTATGGAATCTTGTACACAGAGAACCAAGTGTATCATGTATTAAATACGTGTCAGAAAATGCTCAGGCTCGTCCAAGGTGGCTTAGAAGGTTGGAAAGCCAGCGAATAAAAAAATTTAAGATTTTATGCTGTGCACCTTGTTTAATAGGTAAATGATCATGAGTTTGTTCTTTCTTCTTGTTAAGCACTACTTGTTAGAAACTTAAAAAATATGAAACTTTTAAGTGAAAAAATTTAAAATTAGAAATTTCTAAAGCTCGGATGACAGAGGCAAGATTACTATATTTAGACTAGTAATAGCTATTGCTAAGTGCGAACGAGCAAAACAAAAGCTTGAGGATGACAGAACTGAGTTCTGCAAGTACTGAGAACTGGCACTCTAGTTTTACTATTTGAAAGCAAAATAAACTGA
>JAOBBB020019907.1:0-15631 GCA_025331005.2 Zoanthus gigantus | reverse complement strand
AGGGGGTTTGAAGATTTAGGTAAAACAAATTCTGCAACCCAAGGAGAAAAAACAACGAGCAGCATCCAATTGAGAAAATTTAGATTCCTGCATGGAGATCCCTAAAAAAATATTATATTTGGGAAAAAATTCTTTCATTTTACTTTAATTTACGGAAAAAATTTTTTTTGTTTGTTCGCCTGCCCAAAAAAATTTCTTTCATCAACTAAATCTTCCAATCCCCCTTCGAAATCAAAAGGCCTGCCTGTAAGAACTCGACATTTAAAGTGACAAGATAGCTTTGTCAAGGAACTGTGTTCAACCACTTAAATTTTGGGCCATTGCTTTTGTAGATCCCCTGATGGTACCTGATTTCATGGAACTTGAAGACCCGCTGTTCTCGGGTCAAATCTCCAGCGTAGGTAAGGCTTTCACAGAATACCTTAATTGTAGGAAGAGTTTTTTAATGACGTTATAAATAATTTTCGCACAATTCAAGCAATTGCATCCTTTTTCAAACAGCTGTTCCAACTCAGTCTTAGTAATTAAGGGTTTTTTATATGGACGATTGAGTAGCAGACTTGATCATATTTTTAACACATAAATGACAACTTTAAGTTTCTTGACAACAGAAATGTTTCGGCAGCGTCTTCTGCCTTCAGTCAGTGTTATGGTAATCTAGATAATGATATGTATATATAGCAAAATTAATAACAATAGTGATAGATACTATAGATACTAACCTGACCTTAGTACCCATATTAGTGGCTTCAAGGTAGCTAATAGCACGCATGTGCTATCTATACATAGAAGATATAGGTACTGTTACTATACTACTAGTATAGATACTAACCTGACCTCAGTACCCATATTAGTGGCTTCAAGTTAGCTACTAGCACGCATGTGCTATCTATTCTTTATTTTATCATTCCAGCCACATCCGACAAGCCCTACGCCTTCATTTTTAGTATTTTTTTTGTTACATGTAGCCTCAGAGAAGTCAATAGACGAGGATCCAGAGGACTGCAAGTCTGAAGAAGCAGAATCTGTCACATCTGCTGGCAGCAAATCAGATTTTAGGGAAAAGCAAGATGGAGTGCAACTTTCGACGAAGGCAAAAGTTAAATCTAGAAAATCTTCAGCTCCTAAGATGAAGTAAGTTATATTTTACATGTAATCTCTTGGGGCAAGGAAGGGCTATGTGTTTTAATTCACACTATTAATAGAAACCTCAATGACAGTGTCTCTTTGCCCCTTAACGAGAGTTAGAATCCAGGAATGAATAAAATTCCAGATTTCATGACTTCAGTTTCCAGGTTTCATATCTTCCGAATTCCAAAGTCCACAGTCCCGGATTCCAAATATTTGTTTGAAAGGGAACTATGTTTTGGTTTCTAATCGATAAACTATTCTCGAAGGGTTGGGCTTCAAGATCAAATTATCATTGTTAGTATTATTGTTGTTATTATTATTATTATTATTATTGTTATTGTTACTGTTATTGTTATTGTTATTATTATTATCATTGTTATTGTTATTATTATGATTATGCACAAACGAATCGAATGCACATGTGCAGTAGACACTTATGTCACCAAATCGAAATTACCGATAGAACTGAATATTTTACATATAAATGGCTCTGAAACTAGTTAAAAAATCGAGTATAGACGCTATGCAAAATTGGTGGCGATTTTAATATTCTTTTGTCTACATTCAAATTAGCCCTACTAGCCGCGTTTGTGGTAAGATATTCTTTTGAAAGTTTAACTCAAGAACGAGGCTAGTAGGGCTAATTTGAATGTAGACAAATTAATTTTAAAACTGCCGCCATTTTGGCATAGGGTCTATAAAACTGAAAATTTCCCAAATAGCATAGCTAGTGCAACTAAAGATTAATTTTACGACTGCTACCCTTTTCAAAGTTTCGTCTAATTACGTCGTAAGTTCGAGTATCACAGTTCTCTGTTTTTTTCCTGCTGTAAATCATCTTCTCTTTTCTTTTTTTGCCTTTTTACCTTTTTTCTCAGCTTTAAAAGTTAAAGGCATTAGGATAATTTGAAGTTTTGAAACATTTTGATTAATTTTGGTTAAAAATTTTTTCGAATTCGGTTCCCGATTCGGTTACTGATTCGATTTCTTTTCTTTCCTTGGCGACACATCCCCCTCCCATCAAAATCACAGTAATTTATATTTCTATAGCAGCAAGTTTATTTCTCATTTTTCATGGATTCAATTGAAAAACTTGCAAGAACAGGCTACTGGGTAGCCTCTTGTTTCAGGAGCAATTAAGTAGCGAAGCATAGGCCGTTTTTATACTAGAGGAAGCAATATCCGTTTTGACAAACTTACCAAACTTTTGTAGTTCGTCTCTAGTGCAAAACGGGCAAAAGACGCATTATCCGTCTAGACTAAGTTTCTTTCGAAATTCGTCTTCAACCGGACGCACTCGGCTAGGCAAAATAATCCGAGTAAACGAATAATACGTCTTGTGCCCGTCTTTACTCTAGAGACGAATCGAATAACCAGACGAACTACAAAAGCTTGCCCAAGATCGACCAGACGGATAATGCGTCATATAGTATAAAAACGGCTATTCAATGAAAATTGACAAACCGTAAAAGAAATTTAACAAATTACCTTGTTTTAGAATTTATCACCAGTTCTTTGAGAAGTAATTTTAAACGTTTTAATGAAGATTAGAAGAACTCGGCCAGTATTTAAAATGTTTTCACACGTCGTCTTCGACGATAAACATGCTGGCCATGTTCTCCAAAAAAAGTTTGGAATCTGCATATTTTCGCTTCCAAGTTTTCGCCGCGATAAAAGAAACCAATCTCAATGTTTGTAAATCCAGTATTCAGTAATTTGACAAAGGGTTGAATTCCGTTTTAAAAAACAAACAGAAAAATCGATAAAAATGTCGGAAAGTTCTTCATAAGAAACCCAAACCTCAAACTTGTTTAAAAGGCGGGAAAATTTCTTGACGTGCGCCAAAAACCCCGCCAAAGTACATAACTTGAGTTTATATTCTGATAAATGACAACCTTCGCTGGAGTAAAAGCTCAATAAAAATCATTTGATTCATATATTCAGTGGTTTGAATTTAATGAAGACTCGGCCATGGTTAAACCAAGAAACAAAGGTTATGATTTCTAACCAAACGGTCTTGCCGGTTAGTGACAAATAAACCGAAATCACTCGATCGATTTTGACCAATTGTGCGCAAGGTTCTTTTACGGTGAACGAGGGTAGCTTATTAAATCCTTCAGACCAAAAACGTAAGGCTATTTTAGTACACAAGGCTAAAAATCAGATCCGAAGGAGAGCAATAGTAGTTATATAATGCTTTCGAGAAATACTATAATGACTATATGCCACGTGCCACTTGTATTTTTGCTATATTTTATCCCATGCATACCTTAACAAATAGCAAGTTATAACCTTATTCCCCATGCTAGCGTTCGAAGATTGATGAATATAAATTGAAATAAATGAAAAAAATTCTCACCATGAAGACTGAAAAGGACAACAAGGACTATCCAAAGTTTACTTGAAGAATTTTCCGAGGCGTTTTGAAAGAATATCCCCAAGATGTGGCGGGATTTTATAGAGATGGATGGAAGGGTTATTAAGTTTTTTAGTTGTTGAATCAAAACTGAAGCCATCTAGTTATTTTCGATAGTCCTATGGTTTTTGCTGCGGCCTTCTTTCTATAAATTCTTCCATTTTTCCTTAGATTGTCGAAAGTTAAATTGCAGCATAATTTTTTGAATTCTTCATTTATTCTTCAGCTACCATAACTGTAAAGTTACTTATTTCGTGACTTTGACCGACAAATTTGGCGCCAACTAAAGAACACGTAAAGTACGCGCGCAGTTTTGGCGCTATTTTGGTTGTCACTCGCAAATAATTATGGGAAAGCCGTTTTGAATATTTCATGTTGGATACCCCAGAATACGCAATGTTTTCCAGACCTCTTATTGGCTGTAGTTTTTGAAGCATGGGATAAATGGCCGTTTATTCTTATATTTGGAGCTTATGTAGAGAAAGTCATTGTGCACTAAGGACTAAGAGAATTTTAAATGTGATTTTGAAACAGTATTGGCCATTCCGAAATTGCGCAGGGAACTGGGGCGAGTTTCAAATTTTAACCAATCGATAAATTGACACCATTAGTTGAAAGATTACGTTCAGAGTTGTCATTTTATCAAGTTTGATGCTTTTAAGATAAACAGAGATCAAATTATAGACCTTGAAACATGGTTTAAAATCCATACAAACGTCTGTAATTGAGGCTGCATGCATCCCCCAAAACCATATCAACACCTAAATATTTTTCTGATTTCTGTGACACTCTTTAAGATGGGCAAGCATACGTGATTTTCATTTCAACTTCTTTCAAATGGTGACCGAATGACAAGCTTTTACAGTTGTCACAAGACTGATAACACATTTTAAGAATTTATATGGTTTTCGGGGACGCTGTCTCAAGATTACAGACTTTGCATGGATTTTAACTAAGTTTCAAGGACTATAACTTCGTCTCTGTTTAGCCCAAAAGCACCAAACTTGGTCAAATGAAAACTCTGAATGTGATCTTTCATGTGTTGGTGCCAATTTAT
Source organism: Zoanthus gigantus (assembly GCA_025331005.2). Taxonomy (NCBI): domain Eukaryota; kingdom Metazoa; phylum Cnidaria; class Anthozoa; order Zoantharia; family Zoanthidae; genus Zoanthus; species Zoanthus gigantus. The sequence goes on along the minus strand of JAOBBB020019907.1, from coordinate 11,027 downwards.
CGATTGGTTAAAAATTGAAACTCGCCCCAGTTCTCTGCGCAATTCCAGAATGGCCAATATTACCGTGAGAGGGACTCGAACCCACGTCTCCCTGTTTTCTAGTCAGGCATGCTAACCACTACACCATCAGGGACCACCACACTTCAGTAATCTCCCAGCGTGGTGATCCCTGATGGTGTAGTGGTTAGCATGTTTTACTAGAATACAAGGAGACGTTGAGGCTAACGGCGTGAAGATCCCAAGGGCCCATTAATTTCTTCATTTTATTTATTTACGGATTCTTTTCCAGCCCTGTATTTTATTTTTATTTAGTTTGTAAATAAGTGTAAAGATACGAAAACAATCGAAAGAGGATTTTCAGTGGCTTAGTTCATACTGAGCCTGTACGGGTTAGTTGTTTTAAATAAAAACTTCAGTGTTACTGCTGACCTCAAAAAATGTGAATAAATTTCTGTTCAAAGAAATTGTTTTTTCTATGTTATTCTTTGTGTAAAGGATGCAGATTTTGTTGTATCGAGTAACAATTTATACTTTTATTCCAATTTTTGTTACTCTTGAATGCCATTGCTGGTTTACTGCACACTTTCTCTCATAAATTTGTATAATTAATCTGTAAGAACTGCAAGACTTTCTTTCCAGTTTTAAAAGGCAATAAGTTTCATTTAAACAAAGTCGATTTGTCCTACATCGCGAAAGCGATGTAAAGTAAACTGCAAGTTTTCGTAATTACAATATCTAAAATGTCTTTTCATTTTGCAACTGTGATCACCTTGTATCCCAAATATTCATTTTTTAGTTAGAACCAAAGTATGATACGCTTGTTGATCACAGAAAATTGTGTAAAGCACGTAAAAAAAAGCATGACACGAGCTTTGGAATCACTACCTACGTCATCTATGCCAAATTCGTCACCAGGCTCCAAAGAAATGAGTTTTTATCTTTTTAAAAATTTCATGTCGCCAAAGCACTGTTCACCTGAACATTTCATGCATTTCCAATTAAGGTATTATAGGCTATAAAAATGTTTAAGAAAAATTAATTTAATTTTGTTATTTTTAAGAAAAACAAAGAAAACCTAGCACTCCTTTTGTGGATAAAAATCTCGCGCGTGTTTCTATCCCTACACAGAGCTCGCCCGCTCGTTTTGTATTTCTATTGAATTCTGAACAGACATAAACTATACATGCTGCAAAATAGCAAAACAGTAACTGTTCATCAGCAGGATAATTAAACTGTGTGGAGTTTCATAAATTTAGTTTCGGCTGGAGAGAGGTGCAAGTACAATACAATACAATAGATATACAGGTTCTCCCCTCGGGGCTTTTCAGAACTTGTTTACAAATATATACACTTGAGGTCAGATAGTTGAGGGTTTTAGAAAGTCCCCTGGAGCGGCTCACATGTTAAGGCGAAACGTGGCAGCCGATAGGAAGTGGCCTCAGTGGAAGAAACAGACCACAACACCGGGATCACGACCCTATTCTTTGCAACAAGTGTGTGTGTTCTTTTAAGTCCCTCGACAGAGAGATCGAGAGGCTGGACCTACGGTTTAACGTCCTTATCCGAGAAGACGTGAAGGTCTAACCATTTGCAGATGTTAGAGCAAAGACAGCACCTTCTCCTTAATTATTTTAAGACCCTGAGTGGTGGACCGGCCGGGAATCGAACCCGAGCCTCCCGCACAGCAGACTGGCGCCTTACCAACTAGGATAATCAGGCGACGGTCATTAGGCTAACCAGGCGGCGGTCGGATTGTCGGACCAAGTCGGATAGTTTGAATTTTCAACTAATAAACGAAACACAAATTCAGGAGCTATTGTTGAATATAAGCGCAAGTAAAGCCACTGGACATGATATGATTCCATCTCGTTTAGTTAAGGAATCTGCATGCGTTATCTCCCGTGCTGTAGCAAACATCATGAACAACATCATGAACACAGCAATCAAACAAAGAAAATACCCAACTCGGTGGAAGATGGGCCAGGTCACACCCTTGTTTAAGAAAGATGATGAAACAAAAAGAATTACAGGCCAGTGACAATTCTGCCAAGCCTCAAAAATATATTTGAAAGAGTACTGACCACACAACTGCAAGAATTGTACAATGACATCCTATCGGATTTCACATCTGCGTACAGATGTTATCATAGTTGTGAGGCATTGTTACTCCATATCACCGAGAACTAGCGCTCAAGTCGTGATAAAAAAGAATTGATCGCAATTGTGTCCATGGATTTATCCAAAGCATTTGACACCATTCCACACACACTCTTATTAGCTAAATTGAGAGCGTATGGGCTAGGAAACAGCGCATGTGAACTACTTTGCGACTATTTATCTGGCCACGTACAGAGGGTGAAAGTTGGGGGTGCTTTCTCAGACTGGCAAGCTGTGCGTCAAGGAGTACCACAAGGGCCCATGCTTTTCAGCATATTCACAAACGGCCTACTTTATCACATCAAGGAAGTCAAACTGAATGCATACGCAGATGACAAACAGCTGTTTGACTCAGATGTTGATCCTGTCGCTTTAGATCAGCGCATTTCACAGGAAGTGGGCGTAGCGAACAAATGGTACCAGGAAAACGGGAATGATTGTGAACCCTGAAAAGCATCATGCTATGATGATTGGTAACACGGACCACCATTTTTCATTTTCAGTAGAGGACTCGTTAGTACTCCTTGGGACGACTTTAGACAATCAATGAAGTTTTGATAATCACATTACTCATCTTTGTAAGAAAGTGAATAATCAGCTGAATGTAGTAATCAGAAATAGGAAACTTATGAATAGCAATATAATCTTAAGGATTTACAAAGCATTTATTCTTCCACATTTTTATTATTGTTCATGTGTATGGCATCTTTGCACTTTCAGAAATTCAGAAAAGCTAGAGGCGCTAAACAAACGTATATTAAAGGTAATTTTTAATGATTGTAGCTCAACATATATTCAATTATTGAACAAAGCTGGAACAATCTCATTGAACACTCAAAGAATTTACAGTATGCTCATAAACGTGTTTAAGTCTCTACAATTCGATGGCTATCCTAAATATCTAAAAACTATGTTTACATTACGCACCTGTAAATATTCGCTAAGAGGTACAAATATTCTTACTCTGTCTAAACCAAACACAACTACCTATGGTCTAAATTCTTTTCAATATTTTGCTGCCAAAACCTGGAACTCATTGCATGAATCAATCCGTACCGAACTCTCTTTAAAAAATTTAAAAACAAGCTACTAACTTTTTTGAAATTCTAAATATTTTTATATATAATTATTACTACTACTACTACTACTACTACTACTACTACTACAACTACATCAAACATTGTTCATGATACCGTAACGAAATCGGAAGAAACATTTTGACACTCATAAATGCAGGCTTTAAAATGCCCACCATTTGAAATATTAATTTCTTTTTTTAATTACTTTTCAAAACTTTTAAAAAGGTTTTAAAAAATGTCACTTGCATTGGTTCAAAACTTGTTTGAAGTGTTTATCGACCCAAAAAATATTTGCTTCCGAGGCCCAGCTTTTAACTTTTTAATTCAAACTTGCTGTATACTTATTCAGTTCAGATATTATGCATTAAAATTTAAATCAAATTTCACTTCACACAGTATGGGAAAAAACTGAGAATAGGGAAATGAGCTTACAACACAAAATAGGTTAACCACAATCTGTCTCTGTTCCAGAATCTGCCATAAACTATATCACTTTCACTTACATTATTAGTGTTCGACCTATTTATTTTGGCCAATTAAATCACATATTTATGTCTGGTTGTAATATGAATGCTTAAAATAGGATATGGTGGTCAGATAAGATAGCAAATTAGGACATTTATGCAAGAGTGGGAGAAGAACATATTGAGAATTAAATATTAGACCGATTAAGGCATACAAAGTTTCATCTGAGTTTTTAAGATTTTAGGTTTTAAAACATTTAGAGGTTTTTGATGCAGTTACAAAACCTACTTCAAATTAGTAGCAATATGTGCGACGTATTTGTGGGAATCATCACCATCCAAGCGGAGAAAAGAACAGGGGAAAACATGATCATCTCACTCGAAGTCAAGATGACACCATATATTAGACATTAAACTCAAAAAATGTCCAGCCTTAATTATCACGGCTGATAGTTTTGTTTTTATCTCTTGTTAAATTTCTTTTTGTCAGCTACTTCTTTCTTGGTTGTTATATATGAAAGATTACAATTACCTTTTTAACTATAGATGATAAAAAAGACCACCCTTTCTGAACTAATGCATAAACTGTCGCGTCAATAGCCCAATATGTATCATTAAAATATTCAGTCAAAATGGTATTAATAAAGTAAAAAAACACACGGACTTACTAAAAATTAATTAATTTGGTTTTGGGAAAGAAATGTGCGTTTCTTCACTGCAAAATATTAATGTTTTTTCAATACACTGGGATATTACGTGAAACACGTATTGCCTGAGATAAAGATATTTAAAGATATGACCTTGCGGGATGAATTAAAACATCTAGATTTGGTATTTTTTACGTGTATTCATGTGTTTATATCCCAGCTTATGTATTTTCAACCCAGTTCAGAAATAACTTTTCCGAACGAAGTCTTATAATAATTGTTTTGCTCTAAGTCAAACAACTTTAGTGCTGCTCTTTTTAATTGTCTTGTTTAAACATCTAAAGCGAGTAAAGTATATACCATTATCAACGTTCTCACTTTTTCTATTTTTAAAGTTAGCGGAAAACTTCTAAGAATAAGTGGAAATCGAACTTACAGCTTCTAGAACAAATTTCACGGTTCTGCAAATTCAAATGATAGATAGTTCTGCACCATATGAAATGCTATATATTATTATTAGATATATATTGTTCACAAAATAATTGGTTTCGAATAGCTGCGGCATTATGACGCTGATTATGAATGAGGAGTGATTATAATTATGATTGTGCTGCTATTCCATCAACAAAGAGAAATACACCCTAATAGAATGATACAAAATTTAAACTGAATTCGAATATTGATCTTTTGTCCCTTTGAATAAAATTCTGTTCTTGAAACTTGCTTAGTGTTAATTTGCTGAATCAACATAGCTCACATCATTGGTTTTGGAGCTCGAGGGAAAGAAATAGTTTGTGGCCTTGTTTCGGTTTTTGGGGTTTTTTAATCCGGAAATTTTTTCCTCGTTTCATTTGAAACCGCTTTTGCCATTTCGCCTCTAATTATCAACAAGTTTAACGGCTTTTTTATTCCGCCTCTTGAAATATCTAATTAGATGACCGCCCTTTCAATCAGCCATTAAACATATTGGGCTTGTTCTTGGAAAAGAAATGCGTGTCTTGCCGTACACTAAATACAAAATATTGTAATAAATATAGGGTTTTGTTTTATTAACAACTTGTTTATATATCCGAACAGTTAAGTGCACAATTTCGCTAATAAAAATCTAGAAAGTTCGTTTGAGGTATCTAAAGATTCCGAGTTTTTAAATATTGTTTGCGCATATTCCAAAAATAGACAACTGTGACGCCTTTCCTGCTGTATGAGATAATTGTTTTGTCCCTAATCGTTAGTCTATTAAGAGATTATTGTTCTGAAAATCTTTGCATTAAAGTATAAAACATAGTCCTTGGTTCATCGAGGACAGATCATCCAAGTCTTGGGAATTTTTTATCAGCAAGAAGTTGAGAAGTTGAAAGTTTTTGCTATTCAGTCTAAGACAAAGAAGGTAACTAAAATGGATTATTACTTAAGGCAAAACCAAATTTTTTAGTTTCAGTTCTACTTTAACCTTTCAACCTTTCAACTGTGAACCTGTTTGCAGAGTAATTTATACTATCGCATTCTAAATTTTCCGTTCTTTAATATTTTTTTTTAAACAGAGACCTGTTTGAAAATTCTTCTTTACATCACCTAAGATCATTTTAAGTTGGATGTAGTTTCGTCTATGAGAGAGCTTTGTTGGGTTTTAACTTCACAGTCTCTGTACCTGTTTTATCCAAATCACGGCTGCATTATATTTTTCGTTGGTTTAAATGGTAAGCAATACCCAAAAACAAAGATACAAACATCTGTATTACCTCAACATGAATGTTTTATAACTCTGCATGAGGTGGTACGCTGTGCTACCAGAAAACCGCAAAATTGGTCGAAGAAGCCATTTCAAACATTCCTTTCATCTTTACATATTAAACTAATTTGTTTTCGAATTAACCGTTTTTTTAAGTTTTTTTTTTTTTTTGTAAAATACTTTTCTTAGACTTGCTAATAATTTATTTCCTTGAAATTTAAAGTTTGGTGGGATTTTAAAGGTCCATCTTCGCATCAGAGGGCTTCGTGAACGAAACCGAACATGTGAGCTGAATATTGTGGCTTATAACTAGATACTTCGGGTCTTCTCATTGTCAAGTGTCAAACAGACAAAAGAACCAAAATAGAAGCCAGAAAGAAAATACTTGATTTTAAAACAAGTTCAGTTAATGGATCTCAAACCTCTGGGAGGAGAACGCCTAGTAAATTGCTAGATACCCCCTTTTAGGAATTACAAAACATTAAACCAACATGTGCTTACATTCAGAACAGGAAATCTGAATGTGCAAATGTCATTTGCCAGCCAATGCAGCCACTGACGTTTCGAGTGCCAGTGCATGGGGCTCGTATCGTCAGATTCAGCGTCCAAAATCATTCGTTAAATATGGCTCTTTTAAAGCGGGTCAATAATTTACCTAAGTGATTTTCCGATTACCTAAACTTATATTTACAATGAAAAAAAAAATTTAGTTTTTCGTTGTTTTACTAAACGAAGACAGATTAAAAAAACTGACTTTCTAACTTGAGTAACAAGATCTTCGTTTAGTCTTTGCTTCACCAACACAACATTTTGTGTTCTGTATGTTTGCATAAACATGACTGGTATGATATTGGTTATGCAAACAGCTCACATGGGACAAATTAGTAATAAAAATGTAAATTCTACACCGTAAAAAAGAGAGAATACTTACTGACTCCGACGAAGGACTAACGTCCGAAACGTCAGTAAGTATTCTCTCTTTTTTATGGTATAGAATTTACATTTTTATTACTAAATTGTTTCTTTAGAAACACCGACGCAGCTCAAACTAGTTTACCGCTAGTTAATTTTCTATTATAGAATGGTATTAAAAGCTGTCCAATGAGGCTATTGAACTGTTATTTTTATAGTTATGAGAATCTTGAGATCAAATCTTTCTCTTGAGTCTTACTGCAAATTACCTTTTATAATAGGTTCGCAATGTTCTTGATCGTCTTCACGAATACTGGCAAATGGAAGAGCTCAATTTTGGGAATTTCTCAGAGCTTGACATAAACAGCCTGGGTTCTTTTGTTCAAGGGCTGAAGGAAGACGAACTGAAAGAGTTGCCAAAGAGAGTTCTCTTGGTGGCACTAAGGCGTCTTGGCGAAACCGATTTACCAGAGGATAAACTCAAATCTCGTGCATTTTTAGCTGTGGAGTATATAAAGGTGAGAGGAAGCCACAATGTTAAATCCTTTCCCTAATCTAAAAGGTTACAAAGGTTGACTTTTGGGTCTGGTTTTGTAATATTAAGCAGATGGGAGTCTGAAAAGTTAAAACTGCAATTACTGGTCGCAGGGCCTGGAACTAACAATCTGAACTCAACAGGAAAGTAAAATATACTTTTGAAAAGAAAAAAACGTTATAACGTAACTTGGATAGTATGTGAATTTTGATTGGTCTACAAGTGTGTTTTCATAGCTCTATGAAGCACAAAAATGATGTGAGCAATATGTTGGCTGTGTCCAAGTTGCAAGAGCTAAATTTTACAGCTTCATGAAAGAAATTAAGGTATTCATACACACTTCACATATCATCTTTCTCTTTGTTAAGATGAAAAATAATAATTTTTTAAAAGAAAATAAAACATGTTCTCCATGCCTTAATTAATAGCCTGGTGAAAATCTTGGCAAAGTTTGTGAGCATTCTCGAGTAAGTGAAAACCCTCGACTGCATCTTGCCTTTTCACTGATCTGCCCTCAAATTCGCCTTGGTTTTCACCAGGCTATGAAGGAATGAAAAACTTGTTTTATTTCTTTTATAAATTATTATTTACTTACACTAATTGTTAAAGTCATTTTAATCATACACTCTATGTTGTTAGCCGACTGAGTACTATATGTATTTATAACGTACATTAAATTATTGCAGTCAAAGCTAATTAACCTGTAGTTGAGCAGTCATTCTGATATTTGGTGAACAGATAATCATATTATTACTGGACACAGTTGATGATTCTTTTATCTTCTTTTTCCAGAATCAAACGGGAGTAGATGTGCTTAATGGAACGAATGTGCGAGACCTTGGGGGACTGGTAGCAGGTCTAAATAAAAAAGCCCTGCGAAAGATTACCAAGGAGGGCTTCCTTAATAATCTACATAACATCGCGCGTGCCAAGGGTTTCACTGTGGACAAACTGAGGGAAATTGCAAGTTTGGCTAAGAAGCACTTTGGGGAAAGGTGAGGCTTTAGTGGCAGTGATGTTGGTAATGATGGTGGCTACACTAGTAGCTATAGTGATGATGATGATGATGATGATGATGATGATGGTGATTATGATGATGATGATGATAATGATGATGATGGTGATAATGATAATGATGATGAAGATGATGATGATGGTGGTGATGATGATAATGATGATGATGATGATGATGATAATGATGATGATGGTGATAATGATAATGATGATGATGGTGATGATGGTGGTGATTATGATGATGATGTTGGTGGAGACAGATATGATGTTGATTATAGAGGTGTTAGTGATGATGAAGAACATGATAATGATAATTGTCTTGGTAATGATGATGGCAACAGTGGTGATGATGATTTATAATATTCTTAACAAATATTGAATAAATCTGTTGGATCATGGTCTTTTCGCTCAAAAGTAAAGATTCATAGTTTGAAAACAATTTTCATAATGAACTTTAACTCTATTTCATGTTTATAGCAAAAAGCTGGACAACAGGAAAAATTATAGAAACAATGTGATTTTAAATCAAGTTTATTGATGTTTGAATTGAACCTGTCAGCATTTATGGTACATTTATGTCTATAGTCGAACCTTGATTATCCAGACATCGATTATTTTAGAAACAACAAATAGGTTATCATTTACAAACAGTGAGTATAGGTGCAATTCATATACGTACATGGATTTGTAGTCTGTGATGCAGACTTTTAGAATTAAAAATTTGTTATCTTTATTTCTTTTGAGTTTTTTTTTTTGTATTTTTGATTATCTGGATTCGTGATTATCTGGACTATTTACCCAAGTCCCAATGAGTCTGGGTAGTATAGGTTCGACTGTAAAAATGTCACATTTTTGTCTGTTTTGTCAGTGATGTTGGCAAGTGGACTGGTGAACAGCTCCGCAAGGTTGGCCCAGCAATACAGGGACTGAGCTCCACTGACTTGCGAAGAATTAACAAGAAAGTGTTGGAGGAAATGTTGAGCGATCTTGGCCAAATGGTGGACTTCACAAAGGAACAAGCTAGAGCTTTGATTGGTGCGGCCAAGGAAGCGTGGTGGGAAGGTAAGTAGCGAATACGAAGTTTAGTTTCATAAATGTTTTTATTTCTGCATCTGTTTGCTTATTTAAATAGTACACTCATTATTAAATTTAGATTTAAGGGGTAATGCCCGCTACCAATGTAGCCTTAATTAATTACTAACACTCAGACTCACTATTATTTATGGTAGATTTAAGGGGTAATGTCCGCTACCAATGCGGCCTTAGTTAATTACTATAACCCTCAGGCTCACTATTATTATGGTAGATTTAAGGGGTAATGTCTGCTACCAACGTGACTTTAGTTAATTACTAACACTCAGGCTCATTAATATTTATGATAGATTTAAGGGGTAATGCCCGCTACCAACGTGGCCTTAGTTAATTACTAACACTCAGGCTCACTAATATTTATGATAGATTTAAGGGGTAATGTCCGCTGCAAATGTGGCTTTAGCTAATTACTAACACTCGGGCTCACTATTGTTACTATTATTTATGATAGATTGAAGGGGTAATGCTCACTCATTTTCATGAGTATGCATAGTTACATTTCAGAACCAGTGATGTATAATTTTTATTTTCCTAGATGTTGGAACTTGGTCTGCTGACAAGTTGCGACAGCTGGGCTCTCTTGTCAAAGGACTCTCAGTTAGTGATATAAACAGAATTTCAAAGGAAGCATTTGAACAGGCTGTTGGTTTGTGGGGACAGAGAAAGGACATTGATCTTGGAACACTAAAAACTCTCGCTGTCAAGGCAAAACAGGTGAATAGTTAAGATTGTCTTCAACATTCTATTCAGATATGTTTAAAGCTTTTGAAGATGAAATCAATAAAAGATACAGTACATTTACCAATTGTCTTTTTCGTAGTGATGTAAACCTAGATTATGTTCACCCACCAGAAGTACAGAGACTTGGGTGGTGAGTCAAGTCACTGACTAAGCTCAGTGGGTAGAGTATCTCACTGGAAATCAGAGGGTTGTGTGTTTGATTCCCTATGAGCATTCAACTGGCGGAGTACATTCTGCACTGTGATTGGCTACTCTGCTTTAGCTGCCAGCTTGTTAGCCTAGTTGGTAAGCCACCAGCTTACTGTTCGGGAGGCCTGGGTTCAACTCTCAGCCAGACCAAAACTCAGGGTCTTAATAAAATTGAGGAGAAGGTGCTGCCTTTGCTCTGCCATCTGCGTAAAATTATATTCAAGCCACAGCTTCGGATAACAACATTGAGTTCTGATTATCAATGGAAATTCTATTGTAACTTTACTAATGTTGTTCTGTTATTGTGCTCACTTAGTTGGTGGCTCTACCTAAATTTTTCTTCAGTTGGTACAGGATTTAATGGAGCCGAAACCAGTTGTAGAATTGCACGCAATTTAGGCATCCTGCTGATGAACAGTAACTGTTTTGCTATTTTTTCAGCAGCATTCTAGTTATGTCTGTTCAGAT
>JAOBBB020019842.1:0-15631 GCA_025331005.2 Zoanthus gigantus | reverse complement strand
CTGCATCTTTTATCATTACTTTCTGAACTGGACACATTCCTGCAACATTTACTGCAGCTGATGTTTTATATTTTATTTTTGTTTTAAATTCAGTTTTGAATACAGTACTTTCACTTTTATTAGGACACTGAAGGTCCTATTTTTATAATGTATAATTTTAGGTATTAATTTTATCTAATGTTTTATGTAAATTTACAATACGTACTTTCACGTTATGTTTTAAAGGTCTATTTAAATATATCTGTATATAAAAGTAGATTTCTTGAGTTATAAGTCAGCTAGAGCAATTATAGATGCATGATTACATTTATTTTTAAAAATCTAGCGCCACATTTGAGGGCTTCCATTTTTTGTAAAATTTTAAGTTTTGTTTGATTTTAATTTTAAGATTGGTTTGAAAAAAGAGGATGCCCTTATTGATCAATCAAAGTGGCAAAAGGGTGTGAAGATGGTAATGTCGGGAATGGGTTGAATCCGGCCACCCTAGCTCAGTCATCATCAACGGGGACAAAACCGGATCAAAACTGGTCTACTACTACTTGAAAGAACAGTATTATTTTCTTTTGTAAGCTGGTTCATAAAATCACTTTTTTTCTACTATTTAATATATTCATTTATTTTATAAGAGTTAATTAAACTACGTCAATTATAGATGTAATGAAAACGTTATATATATATTATTTTTATGCTTGTGGGATGGATCGAGCTATATATGTATTAGAGTTAATCCGCAATATAGATAGCAGAAACGTGCTAGTAGCTAACTTGAAGCCACATAAATGGGCACTTTAATGGCCAGGTTGGTAGCAGGCTCACTATTTTTTATGGTAGTTTTAAGGGGTAATGCCTACTACCACAGTTGCCACATTGCCCATTATCATGGTTTCAAGTTAGGTCCTAGAACTTATTTGTATGTCATTCATAAGTCACGTTTAAAATATTATTAATTTTGTAACACTAAATGAAACCAATGGAAAATAGCAGATGAATGGAATTTAATAGAATATGGTTTTAGAACATATACAGTAAGTTATTTACAAAAATCCAACTGAAAGTGAATTTTTTTCTACTTCCTTTCAGCTGAAGCAATTAAAGTGCAGAGCTCCCTTGTCAAAATACTAATACACAGATGCGTGGCTAGTAAATGCTGGATTACATAGTACATACTGCTTAGGGTTTAAGTGAGGTCACGATAATAATTATGTATTTTAAATTCCAATCAAAATTTTGAAGTAATACAGGGCATCTGATAGAGTGCAAGAAAATAAAAAAGGAAAATAGAGTGGAAATTTTTGTCAAAGAATTCTCACAAACTTTGCCGAGGTTTTTACCAGGCTATGGAGGAACAGACAACATATTTTATTTCTTTTATAAAATTATTATTTTCATTGTTAACAAAGAGAAAGACGATATACGAAGCACAACTCTGAGACAGTCAAACCACACTGCTCACATCATTTTTGCACTTAACAGCGCTATGAAAATACAATTGTTGACCAATCAAAATAAAACCCATGTACTATCCAAATTATTTTATAAAGCTGCATGAAAATAGTGTGGAAAAAAAGGTCAAAAGTGCAGAAATAGTGCAGAGTTTTTGGGGCGTTTTTGTGACTCCAGGCATAGTTGTTGTTTTAAAAATACTGTAAAAACAATTTTTGCACTGTATTTTACCATTAACAAAATTTGCCATAAATATGATCAATATAGTTATCTTAATTAAGTCTAAAATTAATGGAGAAAAAATATTAAGAAAATATATTGCAATTTTATCTTACAGTATTAAAATATGCAGTGAAATCAACCCTACTGTACTAAATTTTGCACACATTATCAATTTTCAGAAAAAAACAACTCAACCAATTTTGGTTTGTGGGCAACTTTTAGGTTGAAAGAGGTAAATTGCTTGACAAATTATTTTGTTTTTTAAACTTAAATTATATCAAATAAATGCAATTAGTAAAAGCAAATTTTGTAATCTAATGTATTTTTTTAAATATTCTGCACTGCTTTCCCAGATGCCATACCATTAAAAACTTTCTTTGTTTATATACAATTTAAGATGAGGTTAAAATTGAAAATTTAAGTTATACTAAAGTAAGTTAGCTCCAGCACAAAAAAGATGAATTAATAAAAGGAAAAAAGAAGTAAGCAAATCCAGGTCTGTACCTAGGATTTATTGTCTGGGGGGAGGGGGTTGGGGACAAACTTCTTACACTTTGTTATGTCTCCCGTGTACAGACAGGGTTTCTATAGTTGGACGTTTTGTTTTCACCTCTACAAAGAAGGTTGCCTCTTAGACCTTTAAGTAAACAAACCACACTAATGCCTTTTGTTTTAAATTGTTGTCATTTATTATGGTAAAAATCCCTCGTTCAATTTTCCTGGTGGGGGCAACTACCCCCCCCCCCTTACCCCTGCTATGTACGGCCCTGAAATCTGTAATATATGCACATATGTATCAGCAGGCTGTAACTTACCAAAAGACATGTTGCACTAGTGCAGTTCTTTTTTGTTGATTCCTGGAAATAAATTGTAGACATGCACATTTTATGATTTCCATTTATAAATTAAGATCTTAGAGAAAAAAGAAACTAATGCAACATTATTAAACTACATTACATCTACATATTATCCTTTAGGTTTTTTAGTTCTAAATGATAGATACTGTATGGGGTAGAGAAATTGACTCAAGTAAAACTCCTTTTCAATACAATTTTTTTCTAAAAATGCAGACTATGTGTAGCTCAATGCATCATCAGATGCTTATAAAAAGCTCTCAAACCAAAACTTTTCATTCCAATAAACTCAAATAACGGACCATATAGAGAATTTTAATTATAGATAAAAATAATTTAGCAAGCATTAAAAGTTCATGAAAAATATATATGTACTGTAGTGATCAATACAACTATCATACAATGATTGTATCCCTGGATCCCAAACAAAGTTTAAGCTGTTTATAACAAATATTATATAGTGTTTAATATAAATTGCACAGATTAAATATAATTTATAACATCAATATAAGTTTTTAGATTGTGAATTTGCCGAGGGCATAGAATCAAGTTGTAGTTGTAAGGAAAATGACAGGTGGGTGCACTGAAGTATAACAATAACAGGAAACAGGAAATACCATCAGTGATTAATTTTAAGTCACGCAATGCAAGCTTAAATAAGCAGTGGTTACCCATTTTGACAAAGATGGAAGAGTGGTTTCACGAACAATTTGTTTAATATCTAAACAGATATTTTGGGTTAAAGTTTTATTTCAAAAAATTCTATGCCTTCAGTATAGTTGTCAAGTGCTATTTCTAGAAATTCCTTACCAGCTAGGTAATACCAAAAGATGACTGATGGCACACAATTATGATGTAATCAACTTAATATACTTTGTCTATAAATTCTGAGTGTAAAATTTACTACAAAGGAATAATAAAAAGTACATAATCAACATATTAAATAACAAAATTTCTCAATTTCGATTAGCTGTGAGCAGTGACCATTTTGTAAATGTTCACCAGTGCAAAAAAAAGAGAGTTAATTCAGTGCAATTTGAAAAAAGAATGCATGATCATGATCACTTTTGGTTGGATACAGTAAACAATAAGGTTTAGTAAGAGCCAATCAAATATTTTGTTAGAGTGGCTTGATATGCAAAGTTTAAAGTCCAAAGTCCAAAGTTTTTATATTTTGCCAACAATTTTGCCAGTGTGCACAACAGGAAATCAAACAAATTTTCTTGTTCAATTTGGAAATTAAAACGTGCACTCTGGGATGCATTCATGATCACCCTACAGGCTCGTTAGATTTTGATACTTTTTTAAAAATTAAGGTATTTCCAAAATGAGCTTGAAGTCATTACTTATGCACTCTTTTTTTTTTTGAACGTCGAATTTTTCGTTTCAGGCTGAACGTTCTTAAATATCTTTGGGATATCAGCCTCAAATGTTCTTTAACATGTTCTTAAACTATCTTTACTGATTTTAGACAATATAAATAATACATGTACCGTATGTGGTACATTTGTGCATACATTGATTTGTACATGTACTTTGTACTTTATTTGATAAATTGTACATGTACTTTGTACTTTATTTGATAAATTGTACATGTACTTTGTACTTTATTTGTAATAGGTTATCATAATAAATAAATGTTCTTCACCTTTTCTCAGCCTCAGCATGTTCTTAACATGTTCTTAAATTTTTGGCGATTTTCAGCCTCATGTTCTTATAAAAAAGGTTCTTATATAAAAAAAAGAGTGTATGCAAAAGTTAGCTTCTATCCCAATTTAAAAATCATAGAATAAGTGCGAGCTCCACAAAAAAATTATCAGAACTACATTATGTGTTTTTTTAGAAAGTTCACAAAATAAGACTGAGTTAGACTTTGCCAGAGTTGCTGTGACGGAGTACTACCTCATAAAATAACATATGCCAATAACTGTTTATTCACTCTTTTCAATAGCACGAGCGCTGTTTGTGTAAGGAGTATGAAAACCGGAGTTCTGAATACTAAAAGAGGTTGTAAAACAAATTTCGTCTGAAAATATAAGACCAACAAGTTAAGCAATGTATTTTGTGATTTTAGCAGTTCTGCCATCCATCTGTTTTAAATATTCAGTTCTGAATCGCGAAAAGGTTTCGTCAGATTGTTCGCTAAACAAAATTTTTTTAAGTTTTAAACTCGGGCCTTTTTTTATTTGCGTTAATTCGCTAACGAAAGGCGAAAACTGTTTGCTAATGAGCGGGCAGATTGTTAACAAAAATTTGATTTTAGTCTCTAAATAAATCCTTTTAAAAAACGGCGACGACAACTTGCCGATCTTGAGCATATATATTTGATCGAGGTGATGACAAATAACTGATCAATAAAGAGACCTTAGCGTTTGTTTTCAGACTATAAAGTATAACGTTGCTAATCTTAATATTTATAGTACAGAAAGTAATAAAATCTTATTCTAGCGTTTCATTTTTCTCGAATAAATGTCTACATACCTTTCCTTAACTAAGGCGGGCAGTTGTGAGAAGTGACAAATTAATTGAGATCTTCTTCCTTAACCGCAAGTTTTTGGGTGTTGCTAAACACTGCGAAACCAAAAATCGAAAAAGAAAAACGAGAAATCAGCAGTCAGCAACCAGAAACAGTACTCTACAGATATATCAAAAATAGAGATGCAGAAGTTTGTGTCGGACAGTCTCAAATCCAAAGGTTAAGTTTAGATTTTTTTCAAAAATTTTGGAGAAAAGCATCTGCTCAGCCTCAAAGCGCCATTATTAATTAATATGTTCCAACTGAACAGTCTGTTATGCTCTGTTTAATTAATTCCCACTTAAACTGACGAAGGAGTGACGCTTGAATCGTCATCTTTTTACTCCGGTATCAAGAGACGACTAAATTTCAGTTTCGTGTTTTAAAAACTATTCAGCAGAGTTTATTGTAGAACAATTTATAATTACAACGAAAACTACAACAACAACAACAACAATAATAATAATATTATCATTATTATTATTATTATTATTATTAATAATAGTAGTAGTAGTTGTTATTATTATTATGTAGTAGTAGTATTAGTAGTATTAGTAGTAATAGTAGTAGTAGTAGTAGCAGCAGTAGTAGTAGTAGTAGTAATAGTAGTAGTAGTAGTAGTAGTAGTAGTAATAGTAGTAGTAGTAGTAATAATAGTAGTAGTAGTAGTAGTAGTAATAGTAGTAGTAGTAGTAGTAGTAGTAGTAGTAATAGTAGTAGTTGTGGTAGTTGTAATAGTAGTAGTAGTAGTAGAAGTAGTACTTAGTCGTCGGGAATTTAGATAAATTAAGTTGATATCCTTTCGCTTTGCATTGTTCTTTACAATTATTTAGATATTCAGCTTTTTCTTCATTGAAAATTTAAGCTTCCGTTTAAATATTGATTATGAAAGGCAACCATAAAAATATGGCTAACAATTACAAATGGGGAAATTTGATTAAATTTATGTTCAAAATTTTAATTTGAAGCCATGGTGGGAAACTGATTAATTTAAACTCAAAAATATTAAATGCTTCGCTTCCGTTTTTCAAGATTGATAGGGCAAACAATCGTCAAGTTGATAAACAAGTCGTTGTTTTGTGGGCTTTCCTTCTCAAATCCAAGTTTTGTAAGACAGTAATATGAATTTTGCCAATCTTTTTGTACGATAATGGTTTATTGTAGTTGTATATATATGACTTTATTACATAGATGTGCGTGTTTACTGTAAAATACGTCACTCGTAGATTTCATATGAAACTACATCCGGGATACGAGCGATATATTTTCCGTATTCTCATTAGTGAAGATATCACTGACGTCATTCCTTTGTTTTCCTTTGTTTTTCGTCAATTTTTTTTATTTTCGAAACACTTATATCTATGTAATAAAAAGAAAATAACAAGTTGGCTTGAACGTAAGTTTATCTTCTCGTGGAAAAAAGATTAACGAGTGAGCGAAGCGTGTAATACCATCTATTTATTAAATAGATACTGATGAAATACCAGGATTTCTCCTTTTACTAAAAAATTCATATCTACATCGCTTGCAGTGAAGATACTACTTTCATCTTTTACATGTACGGATATTAGTTTCGTCGTGGTTACTAACATGATTAGCTAATTCCATAATAATTTTCCGCTCAGGCGCACGGCCAGTTCTTTTGAAACTTCATTCACAAAATGTGGAAATTTCATCAGCATCTATAAAATAAACAGAGCATTACATGGCTGCTTCGGGATACGAATTTTATCATCTCGTAGTAAAAGTATCTCTCACGAGTGGGCGAAGCAATAAGATAAGCACTAGAAGATAACTATGAAATTCGTATCCCCAAGCAGCCATGTAATATCTTCTATATACATTATTGGAATTTATTGTTTTGAAATGCTAATTACAAGTAGCACTATGGTTTGAGCATGAACACCTTCCCACGGCGTAGTTTGGGGGATATTTTGAAAGCATAATTTTGTAGTATCTAGGTCTGCCTTCTGCATCGAACACTTTGTAGATATAGGATAAAGTAAAAGAGAATCAGCAGAGCTAACTATCAAGCTATACCCTTATTGAATAAAGTGGCTCCTTTGAGCCGGTGCTTATCTAAACTTTCTGTAGTGTTAAGTAAGTCTGTGACTCCTTCTGGACAGGACGGTAACCATAGCGGGTTAGCTCCCAGCAGACTCTGTACTCATTTACGGACGTCGTAAGGATAAAAAACTGAGTGAGCTTTTTGATGGAAAAGAAGGACAAACAAATGTTCAAATCCCGACAGAGCGGGGGATTGAGCCCGGGACCTTAAGCTTGTAGTTGAAAGGTGGCGCCAACCACATACCCTCAAGATTCAGCAGGACTAACTGATCTAAAATATTGATTTTATTATTTCAATTTTTGTTTTTTCATCAAAAAGTAACCCAGTTCCTGAACTCTTATTTTTTTCTGTAGGTTGTAGCGAGTATACAAGACTTTCAATTTCCTGACAACCCACTACCAGAACGAAAGATGTCAAACCCAAGCAAAGAACCAGTTCAAAATGGTTTGCAGAGCAATGCTAATGTTGAGTTTGTAAGTGTATGGTACGACTTGAGAGTATTTCTTAGGAAAATTGGTGCACCTCGTATGCGCTCATGAGAAAGTGTTTTTAAAATAAAACTAATGAAAACAACACATAATTTAGATTTTGAAAATTATCGCCAAAAGTAGTGAAATAAACTTCATCCGTGCAACTGCAAGTTTAGACCAATCAAGGTTAAAATCATCAACGTTATTATAGTGTAAGGAGCTGACCTTTTGAGTTTTAGTCCTTGATCAGAACTACCGTAATGTAGACAGTTCAAGTTTTTTTCTATTTTATCGCCGGTTCTAAGTGGTGTAAAAAGTTGACGTTTCGAGCATTTGCTCTTCATTAAAGAAACCACTAATTAAATAGCTCATGCACGGTTAAAATTTTTATGATCGTAACGTCATTAGTTTAAAGAGATGACGTCAGATCAAGTGTTAGTCCTTCATCAGAGCTGAACTGTAGTTTAGACACCTCAAAGTTGAAATTTTATTATTAGTGCCGTAAGTAGTTTAAAGAGACGACGTTTCAAGTGTTAGTCCTCCATCAGAGCAACTGTAATTTAGATACCTCAAAGCTGAAATTTTATTATCATCGCCGTAAGTAGTGAAAGGAGCTGACGTTTCGAGTGTTACTCCGTCATCAGAGTTACCGACAAAGGAATGATATTGGAAACGTCAGCTCATTGCAATACTTACGTATATCTTTATAAAGCGTTTACCGTTAAGGCGTCTAAATTTCGTGTTATATATGTCTTGTGTGGTACGTAGGTTTTTGAAGGTGCAAATGTTTTTATTATTCTGAAGATTTTCCTTTTCCAAAGACTTAAATTTATTACCATTATTTTTTTATTTCCAAATTGAAGGTCATGCGCAAATACAACTTAAGTAACTTCTGATCAGTTTCAAAATTCTCCAAGAGTTTCTCAGTTTTTATCTTGAAAACAATGAAAATAATTTAAGTTTTGATCAATCTCGCTTACGTTGTTTTTAACTGGACCTTCTATTTTAAATGCTCAGTTCATTTGCCTAAATTGAACGAAAATGCATTATATTTCTAGATAACTGCAATACTAGAGAAACAGAAATATGTCATTTTTAGTCGTGGATACGCGAAGCGTAGGAACAACTATTGCTGTGGATCAGAATATGCAAATTTGTCACTCACTCGGATATAAACAAAATCAATAATTCAACGTGAGACCAGCTGAAAATAATGCCGGAACTGTTCTATTTACTTAACGAAGTAATGGCACAGCAACTGCAACTCGAGACGCAAATTAACTTGTATGACGCAACTGCTGAAGAAGTCACATTTTATGAAAAAGTTTCTTTCTTAAGTTTAGAATCAAATTAAAATCTTATGACTTTTCACCCAACACCATCCGTTCAAAATAGTTCGAAGTCCTTTAAACTGTATCCAAAAATGTGTTGCTGTAAAACGAAATTGAACTATTTACAAAATAATTCAAGTTTAATGTATCCACGACTCATTCACAGTTCCCTTTGATTTATCAATGCTGATGGTTTTTTTTTAGAAATTTGGCAGAGATCGCCTTTTGAAAGATCTAAGAAAGAAGGAGACAAGACAGTCGTTAAAGAAAGTTTCACTATCAAGACCGCCATCCAAACCTCTTCCCGTGCTTCCAAACCGAGGTACACCCTCGCCCAACACTGGAACACGCTCCATTTCTCCAGTAACCCCTCCACGGGAACCTTCCCCTGTAGACCGTAGACATCAATTTCCGCGCTCACCATCACCGAGGAAAAAGCTTTTAGATGGTGGACTTAGGCCAAACTCGATCAGCCCTCCAACCATTCTTGTAAGCTACCTTTTAATTTAGTGAAAATGAGTAGCTCTTAGTTAAAGTTTTTCGTGCATTAATTTTTTTTGTTTTGTTTAAAATGCATTTTATTAATTTCCCAAAGTTGCGTGAAATGATTTATGAACATGTTTGAAGTCCGTGTGGCCGTAAACAATATGGGATAAAATGTTTATTGACTAACACCCCGTTTATATGAGTAGTGACGTGCTTTTTTTTAAACGTTTTATTTTGACCGTTCCGTCGACCTCTGCCCTGACCTCGGTAAAGCCATCTTGGCTAATCCTTGGTCAGTGCATAGAGTCACATGCGTGTTACTATTGTAACAAAGAGAGCAAGAGGTAAACTGCGTTTCAAATTGTTTAGTTGCAAACAAAGAATGTTTGGACAAAAAAGACACATTCACGTTGAGAACAAAAGAGATACATATGTAGTAGCTGTAAAACAATAAAATTTGATTGACGATAGAAACCTAAACCCAACGCGCGAATTGAATTAGATCGAATTAAAATATGTTAAGGTTATAGAATGTTGCATTGTGAGGTATAAACCGCGTAGCCGAGTTATCCTGAACAAGCTAACTTTCCAAACAGTTCTTTGTAACACATAAATACAATTCTAACTCGACTAGAAGGGTCACCCGACTGCTCGGGTCACTTGTTTTAGAAGAAAGGGACAACTTTTTTCAGTGTTAACTCTTTGGCTCGCCTTCCCGGGTCAACTCGATTTATGATTTGGTACACAAGTAATGCGTGATCAGTTGTTTTCGTTGAGCAATGACGAAAAAATAGAAAGCTTATGAAGCCAGTTATGTTAGACTCATTTTATAAATCAATTATTGACTGTTTGAAAGAATATTACTCAGTATGTGAACTCGATGCCATCGATTTTATTGCGAATAAAGTCAAACTCTGATTGCGAAATATGCATGCGACTTAAAACTATTTTTGGCCAGCAAATCGGATACAATTTTTATAAAATTATTGAAATAATTTACAAAACAAACAAACAAACAAACAGGTCTGACGTAACTTCTCAGCCAAGCAGGAGATGGATATTCGGTTTTCTTATATAGTAAGTGAAATGTACTTACTAGCTACGATTCAGTAATATTTGATATGAGTAGACGCCTTATCACCGGAGGGTTGTTTTCAGTAGTCCCTAGCAACGTTTTCCTTTACAATAATTGCATTTTTTCCGGTGGAAATTATTTTATCGATTCTATAATGTCACTTTTATTCATCTAATTATGTCTTAAAGAGACCTTTCCGTAGTCAATAGGCCATTCCTTTTTATGCCCCACATGTTTTTGATACTAAAACAACTAGTCCTCTCGGCCTCATCATTGAACTCAAACAAGTTAAAAGGGAATTTCGGCTTCATGAGTCGTTGACTCGAAATCTAATTTCTTTATTTTTCAATCTTTATCCTTAATAGCCACCAAGGAAATACTCCACTGGAGACCAAAGCAGACCACCATCAAAACCTTTACCGCCGTCACCAAAGGAACTAAGACAATCTGCGTTCTCTACTCCTGCGTCTCCTGGAGTAAAGCGAGTCAAGCCAGTCATGTCTCCAGCCCAAATAAGGGAACAAAATGTTGTCTTAGATCCAACCTCAAAAGAAAGCATGACTGTCACGTTCCAGTACGTCGTTACACGAACAGTAAAGGTCAATAAACAAGCATCAGCGAGTCAGCTATCAAGTGCAGCCGCTGCTGCTCTTAATTTATCTCAAGATGCTTTTACGATGTGGTAAGCTGTAATGTAATTTGTTAAAATGTAAGGTTGGTGCTTTCAAGATTAGCCTTGATAACTCTAGTAGCCTTGCTCATTAAGGTAACGCAGCAGTGAGAGTGATGATGATGATTTTGATAATGTTGATGGTTGTGATGAAGATGATAGTGATGAAAATGATGATGATGATAATTGTGATAATGATAGTAGTAATGATGTTGACAATGATAAAGATAACAACATTGTTTTTGCATAGTGACAGTGATGATGAGAGTGACACTGAAAAAGATATAGATAATGACGTTATGATTGATCGTTGCGGTTATTTACGCAATTTAAGCAATTGCAAAAGAAATTCCCCGAAAAAAGAAAAAACTTTCAGGCTTCAATGACGAAACTGAATATGTGATCTTTGCGATACTGATGCAGTTCTCCGACAAACTCAGTCTCAATAATCATAACCGTGATCATCATTCAAAACGACATTGTTTACACAGTGCTACAAACTCAGTCTCAATCATAACCGCAATAATCATTCATAATGTCATTGTTTGCACCGTGGTACAAATTCAGTCTCCATAACGATAAAATGGCAGTGATAATGATCGTGATGAGAGTGGCAATGATAATGATGATAATAACTGTGGTTATTGGTGGCTTATTGATAATTTCTATGTAGAACTGCTGATCTTACACTTTCGTATTTCTATGTATTGACGGGAAAGGGAAATGAAACAATTTTAAAGAAAGTTGTCGAACATCGTTTGACTGTTTTTTTTTAATTTTTATTTTGCTTGGCAGTTATAGCAAGAACAATGAACTTACTAGTATTGACGAACAGAACATGGAGGATTTGTGGAATATGTCAAATAATAACTCACTCAGTATCTATTGCTACGAAAATGTACAGGATGTTAGCTCACTGTGAACCAATAATCACGATCGGTCTGTAGACAGTACCAGAGCGATTCTGTGATTTAGAATTTAGACATGCTGATTCACCAGTCTAGAAAATGATTGTAATAAGTTGTTTAGAATTGATTTATTATTTTCTATAAGATGTAAGACTTTGATAAGACTCCCTCAACTTTGTTTGACTAAAATCGCTGTTTTGCAAAGCGATGTGCAAAGTAAGTAACTTTTTTTTCACATTATAAGAAATATAAATTCGCTCTAATGCAATGCAACTTGTGTAGTATGTTACTACACAAGTTAGTAAAGTTGCAGACTGTTGCCACCGTTTTCAACACCCTTGCGTTCACGTTGCAAGAATAACTGCTTCTTGCAGAAAGTTCGTATTTTAAATAAGCGTAAGAAATATTTGTAAAAAGATAACAAATGACGAGGATCAAAATAGATTTTGTCGAACAATCGCAATTTTTAAGTTTGGATGCCTTCTGGATTAAGGTTGTCAATATTTAAGAAACATTTCCCGCTTTTGTATAGAGGTTTTTACTGTGACGTCACGTTCCCATGACAACGCGTTGGCGGCCATGTTTAAGGTCAACCCACAAGCCGAATGAGAGGTTGAGCGGCAAACATGGTGAACTTCTGCTCGGTTTTTGGTTGTTCCAACCGATCCAACCGCGATAAAAATCATACTATTGCTTTCCGACAATTGTTACTCATCAGGGAGAGAAAGCACTTCAGTTGTCTTCAAAATGACGAAATGAATTGCTGTCAATGCTTCGTCGAAAAGGATGGACGCCAAGCAAGCACAGTCGCATTTGCTCTGATCATTTTCATTCAGGTTTGTTTTTGTTATATCAAGTGTATTTTGTAATTTAAGTTGTTTAAAGCATGATAACTTGAAAAGTTATTTGAGAGAGCGAGTATGTTACGAAATTCTTTTACTTCGTCTCTTTGTAGCATGTATCGATTGCCGTAATTTACACTTTAGTTTGTGCTACAGACTACAGTTGCTTACTATTGAAAATTATCAGTTCCTGAATGGTTTATTTATAGGAAAACCATCAGCTCTATTTGACACAGAAAACCCTGACTGGGTCCCGACGTTGAATCTTGGCCATCTCGACAAGAAAACAAGTGCATCGAATGTAGGTCGTTTTGAGCGAGCTAAAAGAAGATCGTCTACAAACTGGAGCATGAATGCTGCATTCCAGGGAAGTCCAGACCAGCCGAAAACATGTATGAGGTAGTCGAGGATGAACCAGCAACTGAAAGAAATGTACAGACGGACCTAACAGCTAAAAAGATTGAGGAAATGCGAGAGGAGATCGTCAAACTACAAAAGGAAAAGCGAAGACTAGCTGCAGCAAGATTTAGATCAAAGTAAATTAAACTTAAGTTTATTTGATAACGAAAAGACCAAGTATTATACTGGCTTATCGAATTTATCTGTTCTGAAAGCACTCTTTAGTTACCTTGAGCCATATCTCCCAAATTCAATTAAACTTACCAAGTTCCAACAGTTGCTATTTGTATTAATGAGATTAAGACTAGGAAGCCCAGTCCAAGACCTTGCTTATAGATTTCATATTTCAGTTGCTTTTATATCAAAGCGTTTTCTGAACATCATAGATATACTAATTACAAGGCTCAGTTTTTTAATCAGGTGGCCAAGTAGGGATGAGCTCTACAAAACCATGCCCCTTAGTTTCCGTGAGCACTTTGGTAAAAGAGTTGCAGTGATAATTGATTGCTTTGAGGTTTTTATTGAAAGACCCTCGGGCCTTAAAGCTAGGTTACAAACGCGGTCTTCTTACAAGCATCACAATATCGTATAGCACCACAGGGGGTCATTTCTTTTTTTATCCAAAGCATGGGGAGGGAGGGCAAGTGACAAGTGCGTCACTGAAAATAGTGGGTTTTTAGACAACTTGATTCCAGGAGATCTTGTGTTAGCGGATAGAGGTTTTAATGTATTTGAGAGTATAGGCCTCAAGCATGCTGAGCTAAATATACCAGCATTTACAAAGGACAAATCACAGCTATCTCCACTTGATGTAGAAACTACTAGAAAAATTGCACATGTAAGAATTCAAGTCGAGAGGGTAATAGGCTGTGTTCGACAAAAGTATTCAATTTTGCAAAGCACCCTCCCAATTACACAACTTCAAACACTCGACACTCAGGGATTAACTACAGTTGATAAGATTGCACGTCTATGCTGTGCTTTAACAAATTTGTCAGACTCGGTGGTTACAAGAGAATAAAAATCTTACTACTTCTATTAGTACATTGAATTATATCCTAGTTTACCCCAACCTTGTCTATTATGTTTCTGTATGGGGATCAACTTACACTTCTACTTCTGAACAGTATATGTTTGCTACAAAAGAAAGTGATTTTGATGCCCAAAAAGAACCTTTATTCCAAAATTTGAAAAGTGTCACGATGTTTATTGTTTTCAAACCTTAAAAGTAATGTATTAATTTAAAGGTTTCCTGCCTAATATGTTCAACGAAATGTTAGTTGGCATTAACAGGGTAGTTTGGTAGGAATTTGATGCAGTGCGGTGAATATCTGTATCTATGCTAAGAAAATAGTAAAGTTTTTGTATTTGAAAGTCAAACATTTATAGCGGTAGAGTTTTATCTGCGGCTAATACTAAAGCGTCTTTCAATGATTGGTATTTATTGTTCGATTTTGTATTTTTTATAATTACTGTAAAGGATAAATGCACGTTGAAGATAAAAGTGATATAACTTGAAACATTTTGAACTCAGTTAATACAAACCTCCTTTGAAATTGTTATTAGGAATATTTTTATGAAAAAATAAATGTATTTTCAATGAACCTTTTTAAAGAGAAGTTTTAGGGCAAAAGTAATTGTTAGCGTTGAATGAAAATAACAAAAGAAGAAAATAAATTAACCGTTCTCGTTGTGATTCCTCTTTTTTGTTTTTTAACAAACTCAAATAGGTCGACATTTTTTCTATTTACATGTTTGTTTCGTTCTGTAAAAACTTGATAGCTATTCACTTGTTTGTTTCTATCTTTAAGACATATGATGTCTATTTACCTGTTTATATAATTATGTACACACTTGTTTTTTTCTGGTTCTTTCTCTATGTAAACACTTAATGTTAATTTACTTGTTTTTTTCAATATGTCAGCACTTGATGTCTATTTACCTGTTTGTTTTACTATGTAAACACTTAATGTCTATTTACCTCTTTGTTTAATTTCTCTATGTAAACACTTAATATCTATTTACCTTTTTACTTCTCTATGTAAACACTTGATGTCAACTTACCTGTTTGTTTATCTCTGTAAGCACTTGATGTCTGTTATCTGTTTGTTTTTCTATGTAAGCATTTGTTGTCTATTTACCTGTTTGTTTTTCTTAAGATGAATGTCAATTTACCTATTTACTTAGAAGTAAGCAATGAAGTAAGTGTCCTTTCAAACACGTAACCTTACATCATCTTTAAACATTTGTACTCAAGTGCTTACCCTTTTAGTACTCAAGTGCTTACCCTTTTAGTACTCAAGTGCTTACCCTTTTAGTACTCAAGTGCTTACCCTTTTAGTACTCAA
>JAOBBB020019763.1:0-15637 GCA_025331005.2 Zoanthus gigantus | reverse complement strand
TCAAATTTGTTCAATGAAAAGTATGGGCTCAGGTTGGGAGAATTTAAAAATACAACTGGCACTGAAAGGGTTAAAAGGTAATGCCCACCACCATGTGGCTCTAATCCTAACCCTAACCATAATGCCCATCACAAAGGTTTCAAGTTAGCGTGCTATTTATACTAATCAATCATTGATAAACCCACCAATCATTCAAAATCAAAGTTCGAATCACTCATGAATGAGTCCACTGTATATATACCTTAAATTCACTGACACTTTTTTTGCCTGTAACCTTGCTGGAAAAGAAAAACGCCCCACTTTCCGAGAAACTTAAGAGTAACGATGGTGTCCCATGTTTATCAAATAGCAATACATAAAAAGACGCCATATTCTCTTTTAAAAAACTTAACTAGACAAGTATAACAAACAGTGAATTTACCCTTTTCCAGCTTCTTGCAAGAAGTTGATTGTTTTGTGATGTGGTCTTGGACAAGAGATATCTTTCTGGATACGGTAGATATTTCTCTTTTTAATGACTTGATTGTATCTTGGACTGTAAAGTAAGACGTAATTTTTCATCACAACTGTAATGATAAGATGTCTTAACTGTTTAGTCTTTTTAATAGCAGAATTGTGTCTGGGGGTCCGAAGGATTTTTTTATAATGTCTTAAATTTTGGCCAAAAGGGATTATTTTTGGTCTATGAAAGACGCCAAAATTGTTTTGGGACAGGGTGTTGTTTTTTTTTATCTGGCAGCTGAAATAAAGAAATAACATTAGCGCAATACACTGCTTGTGTGGTATTATGGGATATTTAAGATATTCTTCGTATAACTTGTTTTTGACCAAAACCAAAGTTGAAGTTGCCATGTTTTAGCTTTCCAGAAGATAAGTAATAAACTTTGCCGATGCAAAAATACAGGAATTTTTTGGGTTTGCTAAAATAAGTAGGATTTTTTTTTGGGTCGGACATATATATTCTAAAGTTGAGATTTTTTTGCGTATAAAATGTGACTTTTTGTTGGATCCCCCAGTTATTAAGCTATAATACGAGCGGGGCCCCGGGGGTCCAAATTTTGTGTATAATTCCACAATAGTTTTTGGTCCAACTTGAATGAATTACTAACTCACGTTGTACCAACGCCACCAAAAACAACACGCGTGTATGCAATGACAAAATACAGGGACAAAACAAACACTGCCTGCGAGCATAGATAAAAATAGTATAACAAGGACAGCCAGTAATTTATTTACACAAGCATCGAAAACCATCATAGGTCTTTCGTCGTTGCACCATAATTCAGTATGTCTTCATGGAGACTTCTACACTGACTACATATCTTGGCAATTGATTTATTTGGTATGGTTATGTCTGAATCACTTGCATACATATCTATTTGTAGCTTAGATGAAAGAAACTGACGTGTAACCATGCATATTGACTGATACCTTTATGGCTGAAATATGTAAATACAACACTAAATATTCTGTGGAGGGTTATCAATTGACTGAAAATTTATTCTTGAAGTTGTCATAAATGGAAGGCTGCGTCGGTGTTTCTACAGAAACATTTTTTAAAATTGATAAGTTTTTCACTGTATATATTTATTATATAATTCTTCTCACTACGGTGTAAAACTTATCATTTTATAAACTGAACTGTATCTTGAAGTTGAAATGTTTCGTTTGAGTGTACTTATGTTGCATAAAGCCCCTTCTTCTTCTTTAAGTTTATCAAAAATCCGCTCAAAGTACCATTAATTTAAACTTTTCAGTGCAAGTAAACTCACATAAAATATAGCCAAGTCTAACTAAAACTTATTAAATTTTTCACCAGAAAATAGTGTTCTGTCGGAAAAATATTATAAGTCTTGCTTTCGCTTGTGAATTCTTGCACTTACCTTGATCAAAGGCTTTCTACCGTCATTGCATCACATACAAAAAAATGAAAATTAAAAACATGTTATTTTCAGTATCCAGGAAAATATTATTAAAGTTCACCCAAGACCGAAGATAATGATTAAATAAACTCTCAGTTATTACCAGTACACCAAATACACTTGAAATTGAAATACAAATAGGTTCCTGTTCTAAACGGCATTATGTCCGCCATTTTGCGATTTTTGGTATTTGCTTTTTCCGTCACGACTATAATACTTACCTTCATTTCAAGAACAACTAATTTTCGTTTGATTAGCTCATCAGCCTGATCTTTTTGTTCCACCACAACTTTTGCAGTTAAACTTGTCAGACTCACGGGGCTTTCCGTTGTAACAACCTGTACTTTCGCTTCCTGTTCTTCCCTGTAATGGATTTCTTGTGGTGGAGCAATTAACCGCGTTAGTTTAGGTGGGCTGCAGAACTGCAGTTCCTGACTAACTTCATTCATTTTACTTAGCACCTATTACTTAAATTTTAACATAGTTTTCTTGGTACAAAATAGAAGGAAGCATTCAAAATCTTTGCATAAACGTGGACACACAAAAACCGCGGGAAAACATTGAACGAGCGCACCTGCAGTCAACGTATTTTTCGCGCCAAAAATATTAACTTGATTCCTTCCCCAAAATAGTCCCAATGGCCCATTCTCGCTTATACTAAAAATCAAGGTGGAGGATGTTGATTAGAGCCTTCAGGTCAAAAATTAAATATGTGCAGCCATATGCTATATGTAATAATAATCATCATCAAAATCATAATAATAATAATAATTTATAGATGAAACTGAAAACAGTTACTTTACGGTATTAGAAAAAGGCCTCAAAATGACTTGTTGGCTTTGCAAACTCTCTAAAATCTAGTTAGTTTTTAAAGGCGGCCATGACAGTGGGCAGTCCCCTGTCCACTGTTATGGCCACTTCATGTTTCATCCTAAAACGTATTTCAAAATGTTAAAATTTTTAGTCTCTTTAAACATAAAGTCGAGCAACTTTCTTGACGATTCTCCGAGCAAACATTATTTTCAGCATGGAGTTGCTTAAAACCGGGTAACGACAGCATTATCTTCAATGATATACTAGTCAGTAGCAGAAGTAGTGTCAAAATGTTGAATATTTTAAGAAGTGTTCCCGAGTCTTTGACAGGTCTTCAAATTTCAACCAATCAGCGCATGACTCGCAAACAGCTTCCGGCGGTCCATTGATTCGAGAGTGTTTCGCGAAACGAAATATACATGGGGTTTGAATGTTGTGGCTTTTATCGTGTTTAGCTCGACATTTATTTTATTTCGCTTGTTGAGAATTTTGCGATACTCCAGGCCGGTTTTAAGACATCGGATTCATATAGTTAAACGTGTTATTTTTGCTGATATAGCGGCGGATAGCTGTTCCGGGACAAGATGAAACTCTTACCGTGTGTCATGGTCATTCTTCCAGATTCCAAAGCCATTTATAATTCGTGATGAAATTATCTGCCAGTCGTCGCGCGGGTTATGAAAAGTATAGTGGGGAAATGTCAACACGCGCATCCTGTTCGACATTGCAGTTAACTATCTCAAGCAAAAACCACACTGTTAGCATCGTCATTTCATAATTTTATTAGTAATGTAAGGCTTTTGTGTTCCTCAGTCGGTCTCAGGATAAACAAAGCTGTCGGCTTAAATATTTAAAAACAAGGATACCGGGCCGCTAACGAACTTCTGTCAGAGCTGGTGATTTAAACGATTTATCTTGAAGCTGGGAAGTAGTATACCTGCTTTACTTTTAAAAATTATAATAAAGGATATTTAAACCCAACGTTCAAGCTTCAGTACAAGGCAAAAGGTTATTTTTCCCTGGGGGATCACCTAGCGAACAATGAAAACAAACCAAAGGCATTTTTTCCGCGCGTGTTTTTTATGATGGAGACTGGAGCTAGTTCCCCCTAATTTTTAACCCAGAATGCACCGCAACTTCTTCTAGAAATCAGCAGGTACTACTATTAGTACTACTACTACTACTACTACTTCTACTACTACTACTACTACTTCTACTACTACTATTACTACTACTACTACTACTACTACTACTACTACTGCTACTGCTACTACTACCACTTCTACTACTACTATTACTACTACTACTACTACTACTACTACTACTACTACTACTACTACTACTGCTACTGCTACTACTACCACTATTACTACTACCACTACTACTACTATTACTACTAATACTACTACTACTACTACTACTACTACGTAGAAATAGCAAAATTTATCTGTTATTTAAATGATCGAAGAAACAATGCGCTAGCCTAGAAGCGTGAAATCAATTGTAAATGCCAAGTTTTAGATATATACATATAATTCGTTTTTTTCTTACTTTATATACATATGTACGTATAACTTCGTTTTGTTACAGTTAGCTTTTGCAATATCTGTAAAAAGATCATGCAAATAAAGCTCATTGTTTACTGTTTACTGTTACTACTACTAGTACTACTGCTGCTGCTACTACTACTACTACTAGTACTACTACTACTACTAGTACTACTACTGCTACTACTACTGCTAGTACTACTACTACTAGTACTACTACTGCTACTAGTACTACTACTGCTACTACTACTAGTAGTACTACTACTACTAGTACTACTACTACTACTACTACTACTACTGCTACTACTAATACTACTACTACTACTATTACTATTACTACTACTACTACTACTACTAATACTATTGCTGCTACTACTACTACTACTACTACTATTACTAATTCTAAAAGTTCAAACGATGCATGTAGAGCAGAATTAGGAAGACTTCCATTAAAAATTTTCGTTGATAAGCAAATAATTAAATACTATAATAGTCATTTGAGTTTACTGGTCTCATATCCGCAGATGAAGTTTTATTACAAAATACTTTCAAAATTTGGTACGTGTGTTTTTGTAACCCTTTTAGAAACTGCGAAACGAATGCTAATGTAAGCAGATATTCGCCTTTTGTATCTACTCGTATTTACAAACCAGTAATTTTTTTTTAAAGGAGGAACAAAAGTTCGAGTGTTGGTAATCCGTCACCAACAATGCACCTGGATGAAGATAATTCTTACCATTGTGACGAAGACGTTTTCACTCTGTAGAACTGGAAAAACTATTTAAGGTGAACTAAGTCAAAACTCTCTCTTGCTTTGCCCCTTTTTTCTAAAATCTCCGTTTCTAATAAACTCCCCTCTCTCGTAATGACAATGATCGTAATAGTTAGCAATTATTGAATGAATTGGAGATGAATAATTACTCGTGGTACCACGAGTCAACGTTTGGGTTTGATTTCTTTTTCTTTTTTCTTTTTTCTTCATGTCGCGATTAGCGATTCGGTCCAGTGACTGCCATATTTGGGATTTGTCCCCGGTCCCATGCGTACCACGAGTAAAAGCTTAATGAGCCTCTTGTTTTTTTAAAAATAAGGTGCATTTTTATCCCATTATTTTGGTAAATACTTAAAGGACTATCCCCCTCAGGGTCAGTGGCTAGTGCTTTGTGTCTCTTTATACAACCACCACTATTCACCTCCCCTGTGGGGGATAGTTGTTAAATACAAACTCGGTGACCTTGGCGATATGCACACTCTCATTGGTTCGTTATCTGGGGCTAACGGACAATGTGCACCTCGTGGCGCGCCAAAATAAGCACTCCAATTAAGCTCCTGTCCAGGGAACCCTGAACAACATTCGCAAAACCTTGGATGAATGTGTTTTTTTCTTTTTTTGCCTTGCGCTCGTTTCCTACTGTGCATAAATTTTCTAAGGCGTTTCAAAAACAAAAATCATTGAGAATTCAATGCAAGACACATTTTCTTCAGTATTATTAATCAGCGCAAGCATATCTCGCGCGAGAAATCTTCAGTTTTGGCGTTCCCGCTTTGCCGAACGTTTGTTGCAAGTATAAGAAAAATTTCATTTCTGATAATAATGTTAAAAGTTTTTCATAGACATTTTGAATGTCCCCTCCTTTTTAGAGCTAAATAGGGGAATCTTTGTTTACATTTTTAGCTCATTAGCATATGGGATTTCAGGAGTCTCAACACCTGGATGGGCTACAAATCATAGTGTACTGAATGTTGGAAGAACAAGATAACACTAAGCTCTCCAGTGATTTTGAGTCCGATATCTCAAATAATGCGTATTTGGCGCAGTTTTGAAAATTCAAAATTTTACAGTGTTTATATGAGCTCATTATGCGTTTTGCCACCCAGCCTAGCAGCAAGTTTTGAAAGTTTCTC
The DNA here is from genome assembly GCA_025331005.2 of Zoanthus gigantus. Classification (NCBI taxonomy): domain Eukaryota; kingdom Metazoa; phylum Cnidaria; class Anthozoa; order Zoantharia; family Zoanthidae; genus Zoanthus; species Zoanthus gigantus. Next base: position 9,450 of record JAOBBB020019763.1, on the reverse strand, counting down.
TAAACATTCAAAATGTTATCATTTTTGTGTATGGAATGAAGGAATATTGTTTAGAAATAGTTTCGCTAGTTCTGTTGTTTGTTTGTTTTGTATACTTTTGAGTTATAATTTTTAATGAGATTTTCAAAACTTGCTGCTAGGCGGGATGGCAAAACGCTTAATAAGCTCATATAAACACTGCAAAATTTTGAGTTTTCGCTGGAGAGCTTAGTGTTATCTTGTTCTTCCAATATTCAGGACACTTTGTCTTGCTGGGTAAGTGGATCACAGTTCATAGTCAGATGCAAACAAATGACATCACAAAAGATTCGCCTATAGAGTTTCATAGCCAGCACATTATCACTCACCAATGGACACAAACAAGCTCTTTAACCCAAATTTCTCCAGCCAGTCTCAATGACGTTATTAAACTAATCTCGCGAGTTTTGTACTTAGTACCGTCTTTCTTCTAACAAGTAGCATTTTTTTAATAGTAATAACCTTACTTCTCTTTCCCTTTGAAGTGTCCGACGGATGATTAGTTTACTAAAGAAATTATGGTATCTATAGAACAGAAGCCAAAGAAGCGCAGAAACCGGCGAAAATTCTGCCTCTGCATTATTAGTGCATTATATTATTAGAGTGTCGAAAAAAAAAATCACAACTCATTGTAACCGTGCAAGACCATAAAGTGTGTAAGGCATGGAATTTGTTCTTGGCGTTTTCTTATATTTGGCAGTTGTAAAAGACTAATTTAATGTTTTTATAAGTTCTCAAAAAAAAAATTAACCACGGTTTTTTGCATCTCAAAAACGCAAATTTTGAATAAAAATTTGTCCGGGGTCTGAGTTCTAGACGGGGCGGGCGTGGTTGGCGCAGTTTTAAGATCTCGGCCAGGGCGGAGAAAGCCTATATCCGCCCTGATCTCGGCCTTAAGACCACAAGGTCCCCGTTTCGATTCCTCCTCTGCCGAGATTTGAATATTTGTGTGACCTTTTCCACCTAAGCTAACTCAGCTTTCCATCCTTCCGGGATAGGTAAATGAGTACCAGAATCTGCTGGGAGCTAACCTGCAATGGATTAGTGTCCTGTCCAGGGGGAGTCAAAGACTCTCATCCGCTTAACACTACAGAAACCGGAGATAAGCACCGGCTCCACAGGCCATTTGGCTCGTAAAGGATTTAGCTTTAGTTGTACTGTTGCGTACCTTAAGCTAGTGTAAAACTGAATCATAAAGTTTGTACATTGTTAAGGTTTAGATTAGAACAAGTTACCGCAATTTTACAAAAAATGTGAAAATGTGATTGTTACTGTAGCTATGAATGTGACTGGAATGCAGCTGAAAATGTGGCTGTGACTGTGACAGAGAATATGAAGGTGGCTGTGGTAGAGAATAAGACTAGGGCTCTTGGAGAGAATGTGACTGTGATTGTAGCTGAGAATGTGACTGGAATGTAGCAAAGAATGTGACTGTGGCTGTGTTCGTGACGGTAGCTGTGAATGTAAATGTGGCTGTGACTGTGACAGTGGCTGTGACTGCAGTTGCGATTGCAGTAGAGAATGTGACTGTGGCTCTAAATGGGCATGTGAATGTGGTTGTGAGCTGCTGTGACTCTGATCGTGTGACTATGGCTGTGGCTGTGGCTGTGGCTGTAGTTGGAAAATGACCATAGTTGTGAGTGTGGTAGAGAATGTGGCTGTGACTGGCAGTGTCTGAGAATGTGACTGTCGCTTAGAATGTGGCTGTGTCTGTGACTGTGGCGAAGATTGCGACTGTTGAAATTGAGAGTAAGATTGAGGTTGTGCCTGCGACTGTGACAGAGAATGTGATTCTGGCTGTTACTGTGAATGTAACTATTGCTAATGGAAAACTTGCCTGATGGATGGCCCGAAACTTGTTGTGCGTTGTGACGCACTGATCCTTAAATGACATCATTGTCACTGAAACAAACCCAGAAGAGAACACAGTTGAAAAATTGGTTTTAGGTTCTAAAGTTATTAAAAACAGCCGAATTGGCACGAAGAGTGCAGGTAGATTTGTTTATTCTTATTCTAAATACGCTAATGAAATGCCATTTCTTTTCGATTAAAGAGATCATTATCTTTAATCATAAATTTTATTATAGGTCTCACTTTTTATGCTTCGGCTTTGGTATTGTCGGCTTGCTTTAATAGGCAAAAACACTCGGAAAACCGACTCTTATATAGCACTGCAAGTCCTTAATGCCTGCAGGCGTGATTGCACTTTTAATATGTGGTGTTTACGTTGTGCTTATGACAGCCTTCATTACAATGATGTATTTGTGAAAAAAATCTTGTTCTTTCTTGGCTGGTGGTAGTTTATTGTTTTTTTCTGTTACCGACATGACATTATAGTTTTAATTGCGACGGTGATGATTCAACTCCGCCTCCTTTTAGTTTTGTATCATTCTGATGGTGACTACCACCAGTACGAGCAGAAAATTCCAAACAGTTTAACCATACGTACAAACCAAATCCTTGGGTTTTACCAATTCTGTTCCACTCTGGCACTCATGCGAAAGTTTCAAATTAAAACTGGCAGGGAAATGCGCATTCTCTTACTATTTTTAGTTAATAGATTATACCTATTTTCTTTTTGATTCGGCAAAACCTTTTCAGAAACAGTTTTGAGAGAATTTGCAAAATGTTGCAAGTTGCATATCAAGAAGGTTTTCTTAAAAACGATATCATTGAACACAAAGTTAAACCATAATTATGTTCACATTGTTTACTGAAGCGGTTTCGATGTTCATTAGCACTTCGTTTTATTATTATGTTAAATTATCGAAAAAAAAAGCATTTTCACAGTATTGACACAACTGATATATGTGCTCAAAAAATTTAAAATTTGTAGTAAGGTATTACATTGTACAAATTTTCTAATCTGCCTTTAATTTTTGAAGTACATATTTTATTATTAAACAAGTTAAAATCGAGAGCAATTAATTATATTTTTACGATTTTTGACTCTAAATATTTTAGACTTCTTTATAAAACACCGCCAGGGAAAATATTTGGAAAAACCTATTTCACAATTTTCCAAAATGAGAACCTTGTTACTGTTTAAATAGCAATTTTAAGAACAGAATGCGAAAAGAGAGAAATAATCTTTAAAAAAATTATAATTTCGTTGTTGTGCTTCAAAATTGTAAAATAGATTGCAAGGTCGCCTTACTGTCTATATACAATACACACTCTAATGTGTGGTATCCAACGATCCAGACAGCTTATTCTCAGGTGTGTTAGAAAAATGATTGTTACAACTAAAAATTAAAACTAGATTTTGTATTAATTATCAATCCTTACCAGACCTCTGATACGTATATTCGAATATATTCTGGTGAAGTTGCCTAAAATAAGTGCATGTTTAGTCTTTGTTAACAAAGCGAATCAAAATGGTAGCTTTGCTTTAAATTTTTTTTTTCAGCTAGAACATTCCTTCTTGGAGATAACTTTTTGTTTGATTTTAACCGGGATAAAAAGTGTATATTAATAATTTTTAGTTTTAATATTTGACGAATTTGCGTTTCAGAAGGTTTTTGATAATTGTCAGCGTTTTCAAGGAAAGCATGTTTTGTTAGTCTTTGTTTTTCTAGATTAATTTCTACAAATTGCTGTTAGTAAAACTGAAAAGCTGCAAAGCTGTGGATGATCAAAAAAAATTATATCAAATAACAGTGTCTCGACAGAAAGTTTTTTTTTGTTGTTGCTGTCGTTCTGGTATTTATAGTTTATAAATTAAGTGTTTCTGTATCAAACTGCACAAAATTCAAACGCTAGTGATTACAGAAGCAATGGAACGCGGTCTTACCACTTTGATGAAGGAAAACAGCAGCAAGAGTCAAGCCAATCCACATCTTCCTTTTTCTGTTTAACTGCACTTGTAGCGGGTTGTAGAGACAAAGGAGACAGTGGAACAATCTCGTAATGAAATTGATGATGCAGATCTAAACACTTTATTGTTCTTCTATGTTTATTGTGCAAAGGATTCCAATTGTTGAATCAGCTATTTGCAATGCAAAGTGAAATGATATTGTTATGTTCTAGATCTATGGGTTGAGTGGAGAAAAATTGACGATGTAAAGAGAGATTGACAGAACAAATCGCGTTGTAGTGACTAGACAAAACATTTTAACACAACATTAAGAGATATGATAAAAAATAATCTTGGACCAGAAAATATTTTAGCAAACAAACTTTGGGCCACAAAAATTTGACAAAAAATATATCGAGTTAATGTTTTGCACGTAGAACAACGAGCCAAAATCTTCAAGCCAAGTTTTTTTGACACAACCTTTGAGCCAAAATGTTTTGGCATAAAACTTTAACAAAAACAAGAGGCTCATTAAGCCTTTACTCGTGGTACGCGTGGGACCGGGGACAAATCCCAAATATGGCAGTCACTGGACCGAATCGCTAATCGCGACATGAAAAAAAAGAAAAAACAAAAAAGAAAAAGAAATGGAACCCAAACGTTGACTCGTGGTACCACGAGTAATTAATGAATCTATATAAGATGAAAAATCACAGAAAGAATTTGTAGAAATTGTTAAAAAATTCGAGTGCATGCCGCCCACATTATGTAGAAAAATAGACAATAAATTCAACTAAAATATTAAATTGAAAGTTAAAGATACAAGTATCTTTTACACAAAAAGCCATTTTTCATTACGAGAAATGAAGCTGATTTTGGTTCAGCTTGTGACGACGTTCATTAAATTAAAGCCTGCGTAGCTGGCAGTCTTGTGAGAGAGAAAAGACTGCATTGGGAAGGGTTAGAAAAGTACGCCTGCCCGAAAACTAAGCTTTTTCGATTTCTCCGTCCACCAGTGGACGGGAAAAACTGTTTGGCTCTTTGCATTTGGCTGTCTATCAAAATCAGGTAAATATGCAAGTTGTCTGGTGCAGCAAATTGTGACATTTTTGAATGAATTTACACAATATATGCTCTGTAAACTGTTTAAAACAATCATATTGAGTAAAGACAGGAAGCAAAACAAAATTGATAAAATAAAATTTTCAAAAACTAAAAGTAAAACACAGCAAAGTTCTGAAAAAATAATTGTCGGTTGAAGATAAATTAACACATGCACAAAACCTGTTTGCAATACAAAAATCGTTTAGACTATAATTGTTCTCACTTTATACGGTTCTCGTTGAAGAAAATTCCAAATGTAAGGTTTTACTACAACCTTTTCTCAACTGGTCGTTAAACCACGCAAATTCGAGGACATGGCTTACGGTTCGGGAAATTTGACACACTTGCAAACACAATTACGATAGAACAATTAACGAGTGAAAACAAGTAAGTTACTCTTTTTCATTAATTTAGCGCTCGTAAATTATTATTTTTAACATTGAATGTTAACAAAGCATGCTCTTAAAATAGCACGCTAAATTAAACATCAGTTCAAAGTTCGCAAAATATAAATATTTTTAAAACAGCTGAAAAGACTTACCAAGCTGCCGTCTGCCACGAAAATTGAAAAAACTAACTTACGCAAAGAATCTGTGGCGTGAAGGTCACGACAGTATGACGTTACTTACAGTGTGACCGGGAAAACCGTGAACACTTAAATTTAAAATATGTCAGGAATCGTAGAAATTCTTATTCTTCGGCCATTTTAACTTTAGTTAAAATAATAATAATAAAATGGTTCAAGAAGTGGCATAATGGTATGGTCACAGATAAAATTGTCGTTTTGAGAACCCGAACTGTGGAACTCATTGGGGAATTCTGGCTTAAGAATAAAGGTTACATCGATCCAGTTAATATAATAGCGTACCTTACTTATCTTTATCTGTCCAAAGCCCTACTAGGGAAATTTTGAACTGAAACTGGGTCAGGGTATTACTGAGAACATCAAGAAGACACGGTGAGTATTTTTCTTATTCTTTATTTGTATTTAAACAAAAAAGTATTTTGCGTTCGAAACCCCATATATTTTTTCTATTTCTATATTAAACAAGACGCTCTAAAGAAGCGTACACTGGGTTGCCTGCTTTCTCAGTTGAAGTTTTACAGCATAAACCTGAAATTGCTTTGCATACCAAAAGTTTTCTGAATGACTATTAAAGTGCGCGTGCGAACTTTCGCATCGAGTCAATGCACAGCTTGCACTCAAGCTCAGTATAAACATATAAATTAATTTCGGATGGATCGCGATAATATTGAACCACTTACCTATTACCAAACCAAATAATTTTTGGAAAAGCGAGAGGATTTTGTATTTAATTGTTCTTGTTTGAATTCAGTATAAACATATTAACTCAGTTTCAGTTCGCTTTCACCTTTGGTTTGGGAGATTTATTTCAAACCACGCTTTTAAAGTTTTTAATCTGTCTTTTCCTCAAAACATTTACTAGCTGACGGAGGGTCTTTTGTTCTTCTTTTCTGCAAGAATTTTACACTCGTAAAGCTTATCACAAAGGCACCTAAGCGCATCACATGTGTAATGGTGTATCCATTCAACCAATGGCAATGTTCTAATTTCTAAATTTAGTTTCTCAGCCTTCTGATTCTTTAGAAAACAAAGGGAAAATGCTTAAATAAAAATCCTTAAATATATTTCAAAACTTTCTTAATGCTCATAGCTCAAAGGTCTTCATTGTAACATGTAGAATCGTGGCTGAAGCCAGAACTTGTGTTTCAACGTTTTCTTTTGAAGTTTACCGTCTGGTTGCATAACACGTGACATAAATCTACTCTTACGGCTTAGCAAATATCGTTCGTCGAATGAGGATCTTATCGAAGGTCTTATAAATTTCTTGGTTTTTCACCAGTTCACTTTCTCGTGAACTATTTTAAAACAACCTTGAATTTTTTAAATGCGAGAAAATTGGCTTGGAAAAGGAAACTCAGTTGTGACTTGCTTGCCTGACTGATGTGATGGCAAGTTGGTTCGTAAATTGATTCCGGATTAAAGAAAACAAATTTCCCAGTATCAAAACTTATTCACGAACGATCCTTCTTTGTTTGTCTATATTTTAGCACAAACTTAATGTTTTCCTGACGTTCTGACTTACAGGGTAACTAATTTTTTTCTTTCCAAAAGAAACTGACGAAGTTTTCACATCCCAGCAAATGATAAACTCAACTCTCGACTCAAGCGCAATTACCATACATTCGTATTTTATGTAACTACAAAAGATAACAAAATAATGAAACGAAAAACAAACGCATTTTGAAATTCACCTTTATTTTGTAGCTGTATTTAAAAACTTTCACAGTCCTTTCTAAGCAGGTCGAAGGAGACATTTCATATCTTTGTTGAGGCGAATATTAAGCTTGCGTTCTTCATTTGTTGCTGTTGTGCTCAGGTTACGAGTAGGATTTTTCTTTGTACTCTGTTACAGATTAGAGTATAATCCATGTGTTTGCCGAGCTTCAAAACTAAATTTACATACGGACATCGGTTGAGAAATACTGCAGATGTTTGACATAAATACTCCATATTGCAACAAGAAAATCCTCGACCATGCAGCAAGATCAGTAAATAACCTCAAGCAAAATCTGCAGGAACATTTTAGCAATCGCACTTCATTCAAGTTGTCATGGTAATCTTGCCACAGACAACCCAGTAATAACAAAAATGAAACAAAACCCTATTGAATAGCCGCCACTTAGTAGAAAAAAATTATATCAATGACCTCGTGATGAACACATTTTTTGTAATATGACCTAATTTAGGAATGTTTTGAAACTAAATGTTTTTGTCTGCTGTCATATTACCTTCTTGGTGTGTATTTGGAGTAAGGCCACTAGTTGGTGGTTTCTCCTAGTTACTGAACATGGAGCAAAACTCAAAACCATCAAAACTCACTTACGTTTACGGCGTGAGTGGCTTTAACATTCTCCTCACACTAAGCACTATTGCTTATTTGGTATATTCTGTTTATACGCTGAACGCTCGGGTTATGATACTTGAGGAAAAGGTCACACAAACAGGACATTTCAAGATGGCGAAACGGTTTGAGCGTTCTCTTGATCAAGACTACTTCATGAAGCCATGTGGTGTGTGCAAACAGATCTGTAATGATATTCTTGGAAGAAGAGAAATGAAGGTAGGTCATAAAATTTTTCGTTGCAGGGAACTGGGACCGACGTTTCGGTTACCATAAGGAACACAGTGAAAAGTGGAAAAATATTTATGGGACACAGATTCATAAGTATAAACTACTTCCGCTTATGAAATGAAAATATAAAATCAAACTACTTTCTCTTTTCTGCAAGGTTAAAAATGCGCCCATAATTTAAAAACATACTAAAAATATTCTCATTTAGGAAAAGAACTAGCAAAGAACACTAGAGAAAGTCAAGGATATAGATTCCTTTTGGCCGAATGCTCTATCATAGTTCAGCGCTCTTGAAAGTATAAATTGGATCTAAGTTGTTATTTTTACGAGAGCAATTTGAAGATTTACAAATATCCATTTTAAATCGAAATTCTTCTTTGTCTTAGACAAAGAGTTTATGTGCTGCAGACAGCGAGCTAATATGCATCTTTCTCCAATTTAGTAATTTTTTCGTAATATAGGCAAAAATCCTATGTTTTTTTATGTATTTTTGAACTGTATAAAGATTTTCCTTCATTTTAAATTTTGCATTTATAACGCATTATTAGAATGCTCCTATTCTGTCAAATAACTTGCTATATAAATTTTTAAGCGTCCTCTAAAACATTACTTACAGCGAAATCTCGATTTAATGAAACTCCAAGTCCACGAAGTGAATCTTTCAACCCCGCTAAAGTTACAGTAAGGGAAAGAACCTCGATTTAACAAACTCTCAATAAAACGAACAAAATTTTCCAGTCCCCCAGCACTTCTTTCAGTCGAGGTTTTAATGTACATAAAAGAAACGATTTCCTGAATAGAAGCAATTAAAGTTATAGGAATCTGAAAATGTTGTTGTTTAATAGCAAATTTTATGATTTTATTAAAGGCTGGTTTCCATATAGTCGTCTCGGGTCGTTTTGGGTCGTTTCGGGTCGTCCCAAGTCTTTCCGAACGACCGAGGCAACTGAAACGACCCAATACGACCGGCGATTTCCATATGGTCGTTTGGGGTCGCTTAGGGGTCGTCTGGAACGCGGTTGTAAAAACAGGTCCTGGGGCCCACACACGATTTTAGCGGGAAACTCGTACAAAATGGCGAATGCAACAGACCTCATGGCCGCTCTGCAGGCATTTTTACTTCTGCTTGTCATTCTTCGTCGCAGAAGGAGACAGCGACAAAGGCGAAAGCATAGGTTTTGGGTACGTGAAATTTTCCAGAGAAGAGAACAGTTTGGTTGGTATCACACACTTGCGAGAGAACTCAGACTCTCTGATCGAGAGTACTACTTCAGGTGAGCCTATTTTTCTACGCAAGCCAAATTAGATCTTCCGAAATTAGTTTTAATTGAAATAATTTGTTCCAGGTTCACATGAATGTCACCTGAAAGATTT
>JAOBBB020019692.1:0-15639 GCA_025331005.2 Zoanthus gigantus | reverse complement strand
CTTCCTTGATTCGCTAATCAATTAATTACTGACCAAGGGATACATTCTCACTTACTGTGCTGTAGAGCTGTTACCACAGATTAGAGCTTCTCCGTCAGGCTGATACCAAAAACCTGAAACAAGGACGATGATGCATTTAATTCTACTAAAATTGAATTTACTCTTCTTTTTTTCCTCGATAAAAAATTACCAAACACATGTTAACCAGCAAGATGCAACACGGCATGTTATTGCAGATTAGCGCCAGCAGAAGCTGGTATATTACCTATTTTAAGTGGTGGAGTCTAATGCTAGTGTGGCAAGCTGATATATAGCATACAAAGTGTTCTATATGATATCTTAAAAACCGATATCCCCTTTGGTACTAAAAGAGACTAGAAGAAAAGACATTTTGAGTTAAAAGAGAATTAAACGTTCATCTTCAGCCTTAGCTTAGGGCCTAATGAATGGATAAGGTGACGCAATGTATAGCAACGTGTGGGAAACCTCCTTCCCAGTAACGTACCACCTAGGAAAAAGACCTGGAAACAAGTTCGATATGTGGAAAAAAAAGATTAGCAACTGAGAAAATACGAAGAAAATATTGATATAGCCTGCGTAGCTAGCGGTCTTGTGAAAAGGCGAAAAAGTCGAAAAGGAGAAAAGACTGGTGAGAGGTTAAAAAAAGATACTGGGGTGGTTGGAGTGCAACGTGGCGCCCGTGTTTTCGATTCAAATACTGTTGATCGGGGTGTAAGATCAGGTTAATAAGTAAATAAATAGTAAACTAACCCATCAGAGTGCAACAGAAAGTTATCTGAAAGAATTGAATACTCACTTTCGTTTAATATGTAATTCTGGTAGCTAATCGTTAGGTTTTGAGGAGGATTGAGAACACATTTATGTTTCAGTTCTCCTGTAAAAAGTTGTAAGCCAATCAAAGCCATCACCGCCAGGAAGAAAATGAAGAGAATGAGAACATCCGTCAGCATCATCATGGAACTCAACAAGGTGTTCACCATTGCTTTTAAGCCTGTAAACACATCAACAAAATATTTCTTTTCAAAAATGACATTTTCTCTTTTGTTCACTGTGTGTGATTTGTAGTGCCGTTATCGGCAATGACGTTATCAGGGCCGTACCTAGGATTTTTCGTCTGTGTATGCGGGGGCAAACTCCGCACACCTTTACAGGGGTCTCAATACAGACAGACATCTAGTCGGGCGTTTCGTTATCACCCCTACACAGAAGGTTGCCTCTTAAGAACTTCATAAAGGAAACAAACCACACTGACCCTTGTAGAAGGCCTAAATGTAATAAATGCGCCTAATGTAATAAAACCCTAAATGCAATAACATTTGGTCCTAAATGTAATAACATTTGGTCCTAAATGTAATAAATTCCTAAATGTAATAAGATTTGATTCTAAATGTAACAAAGTCCTAAATTTCGTCTTAACGTTATACTATTTTTGTCAATAACGGAACTAACACAGAATTAACCAACTCACTCGCAGTTACATTGCATAACCACCATCTGTCACGTTATTAACTGCATTCATAAACATTCATATGACCAAAGGAATGCAAAAGCTATTGTCACTACTGATCAAAATAGACCAATAAGGAAAGAAATAATGCGCAACGGCGCAATTCATGTCGGAGGTGTGAGGCGTAACATGGAGTGTCCCGCAGGAACTGAAAATGGTAGTAAAAATGTTTGCATTTCTCACCGAGCCCAGTAGTGGGTCCCAAACCTCCCCAAGCCCACAAATTCGAAGCGGGTTTCAGCTCCCACGAAACCCTGGCAATCAGTGTGAAAAAGGGCATGGCAGACTTTATTGTATTCGGACGGCTATTAGTTGTGGATGACCTCATAGGATGATGTTTTTAGAAATGTAACAACACTATACTGACGTCAACAATGACACACCGAAAACGCAATTAACCAACTCATTCGTAATAAATAACTTTTAAGACGAAATTTAGGGGTTTATTACATTTAGGACCAAATGTTATTACCTTTAGGACTTTATTACATTTAAGCATATTTATTACATTTAGGCTTTCTACAGACGCTTTTTGTTTTAAATTGTCACGATTTATTATGGCATAAACACCTTCTTTAGTTTTGCTGGCCGGAAGGGGGAGCAACTTCCCTTCCCATCTTTCTCCTTCCTATCTCTCCGCTATGTAAGGCCCTGGTTATGAGCCGTTATGACTCTATTTGCGGTTAAATACGCCATTTAATCTTTTTATTTATATGACTAAACTCCATAGCAAAAATTTGGATTAAAATTCAATATTCCATATATATTAACACTTAACTAATCGGTTTAAATCTCACCTTTAAGGGCTGAAATTGTTCTAAGAGCTCTGAGAACTCGAATGGTACGTATACCCGAGAAATTTGCAATGTTAGGAGCCAGGGTAACATAGCTGAGAAGAAAGATACAACTGTGTTACATGTTAGAATGAAAAAACAGTTTTTTAAACCTTTTAAATTGTTATGGTTGGTTCATTTCATCTTTACACCAGGCTTTCCGTTATCTTCATTTTCCATACACTTGCTCTATAATTAATGTCCACCACCAATATTGGACGCATTTGGGAGAAACTGATACTGTTATTGGTTTCTTGAATTCTCGTGATGTTACAATATAAATCAATCCACTAGCGTTTTAATTTGTAGCATCAGACTTTCTCGCTAACTGAGCTGTCTCTAGTGCTGTTGTACATGTAAATTAAGGTATAGATTTTTAAAAATGTTTTGTTCTTACAGATCTCGGCCTCGTAGTCAATTTTTTTTTTCATTATTTTACTAAATACATGCCCCAGCCTCTAAAGCAGCCATATTTAATTTCAGGTGGTTTTTTTTTGGATCAATTTATTGTTAATGTCTTTAATGCTGCCGTTGTTTTTTAATGTTTTGGTTTTAACCTCAATAAATGAATAAAACGCCAGTTAAAAGATACAACACGCGACTTTATACCGACAAATAATAGCGACCAATATTGCAATCAATTAACTTACCCTAGAATTACAACAACAAAGTCCAACATATTCCATGGGTCTCTCAGATACGCGTACGTGTGGAGTGCGAAGCCTCGAGAAATAATTTTAAGAAGCATTTCCGTTGTGTATATGGCTGCAAAAATATATCTGTAAACAGAATCACAAAAATTGCTATCTTTTTTATTTTTTCTTTCTTGACTTCCTTTCTTCCCTTGCTCAGTCGTTTACTTATTTCGTTCTATCATTCGTTCATCAGTCATTCATTAAAGCGTCCATTCTTTTTTTATTTCTGTTTTTCTTTCTTTCTTTCTTTCTTTCTTTCTTTCTTTCTTTCTTTCTTTCTTTCTTTCTTTCCTTCCTTCCTTCTTTCCTTACTTCCTTCCTTTCTATCTTCCTATCTTCCTATCTTCCTTCCTTTTTTTGTTTATTTCATTTAATCAGTTACCCATCCATCCAACCATCCATCCTTTCATTCATTAATTAATTAATTTATTCGTGGTACCACGAGTCAACGTTTGGGTTCCATTTCTTTTTCTTTTTTTTTCATGTCGCGATTAGCGATTCGGTCCAGTGACTGCCATATTTGGGATTTGTCCCCGGTCCCACGCGTACCACGAGTAAAGGCTTAATGAGTCTCTTGTTCATTTACTTTTGATTTGTTTTACTAGTTTGTATGTACAAGTGCATTGGAAAATATCTAGCCTTTCAATAATGGCTACTGCCGTCTGAGACTGCGTAGTATATATATTTTAGTTTGCTTATTTCTGTTTAAATTGTCTTGTTTTAACTGTAGACATACCCTCTGTAGACTGGGTAGTTCAGCTGGACTGCCCTGAAGATGCCAACACATACATTCATAGAGCCGGAAGGACAGCAAGGTTGATAATATTACTTATATGTATTGCCTTTATATAGAACCTTACCTTTTATACTGGGCGGGCATGGTTGGCGCAGTTGTAAGATATCTGCTTTCTGACAACAAGGTCCCCAGTTTGATCCTGGCTCTGCCGAGATTTGAATATTATTTTGTTTGCCCTTCTTTTCAGCCTAAGCTAACTCAGCTGTCCATCTTTCTGGGGTGGGTAAATGAGTACCAGCGTCTGCTGGGAGATAATCTGCGTTGGATTAGTGTCCCGTCCAGGGGGGGTCAAAGGCTTTCATCCATACCGAGTCCATGGGGCACCTGGCTCGTAAAGGATTTAGTAGTAGTTTTTAGACCCCGAGAAAACAAAAACACAACTTAGTGATTGTTTTCAAATAAATTCGTTTTAAATAGAAAATGAAGTCATTGCAGCCTAATATTTTTGGAAATATAACAGATTATAATCTTGTGCCGATCTACGACATCATCACAAGTATAGATAACACGTGTGTGTGCTAGTACTAAGTACTTGCAGCCACTAAAATGGACATTAAGGTCACGCTGGTCAGCTAATATAAACCTAATCTCACAAGTATAGATAGTACATGTGTGCTAGTACTAAATACTTACAGTCACTAAAATGGGCACTATGATGACGTTGGTCAACTAATATAAACCTAATCTCACTAGTATAGATAGTACATGTGTGCTAATACTAAGTACTTACAGTCATTAAAATGGGCACTATGATCACGTTGGTCAACTAATATAAACCTAATCTCACAAGTGTGTGCTAGTACTAAGTACTTGTAGTCACTAAAATGGGCACTAAGATCATCTTGGTCAACTAATATCAACCTAATCTCAAAAGTATGAAAAAATCTTTCTTGGGAACCCTAATTTTGCTCGCAAAACTGTTCAGGCTTAAGTAACCTGGCGGGTTTTGATTTTGCTGAGGTGGTTGATATGTCTCCGCAACGTCCAGTGCGGGTCGCCCGAAGACAGAAATGCTGGAATACTTGAGGAAAATGGTCCTTTTGAGCGGACTTTTTGCAAACCGATTAGTGTGAGATGGTAGTGTTTTTTTTTCAGGGCATTTATTTTTCAATCAATTTAGTTTGTATTACGGGAATTATGGTGCCTAGCGTGGGGAAAGTTTCAAATCAAAGTTGCCAGGCCTCATTTCGTTTTAGAGAGTGAAAAAGCGTTCGAAAAAAACTCCCTCTAAAACACCTCCAATGGCACTCAAAATACACACAAGAGACAAACTCAAGGTGAACTCAATTTCAAAGTAGGTAAACTTTATTTTCAATTTTTTGTTGTTGAAATTTTGACTAAATTTTATAAAACTTTGAATGTGAAATTCTTATTATAACTAACCGCCAGCTTGGGAACTCTGTGATCCGTTTTTAAATTCAAAAATTGCCAGTCCGCAACAATGACGGATCTATGGTTACTTAGGGCACCCGTTCGTGCAATCTCCATATACGAAGAAAAAAGAACCCCCCTCTCTTGGCGGGGATCATTGTTGTCGCGTGCTTGTGATTTTTCGTCGTAACACTGTTAGTCACTAACAGTAATTAAGGCAGTAAAGTCGAAGAAGAGTAAAGAGGACCATACTTCTTCAATCGATTTAAAAGAGTTCTTTGATACACTGTTATGCTGTCTCTTTCTAAAAATTTTAAAATTGTCGGGTAATCGAAATTTTTGGAAAAGTAAAACCTGATGGCATCTTCTCCTTCAGCTTCGTCCGCCATTGTTAATGCCTGCAGTCAAACTAGTCAGCACAGCATTTTTATAGAACCCAGTCTCCACGGCTTGGTACTTGTTTTCTGTGTGTTTCTGTGCGTGTTTTCGTCTTTCTGTGTGTGTTTTGTCTTTCTGTGCGTGTTTTTGTCTTTCTGTGCGTGTTTTCATCTTGCTGCGTATGTTTTATGTACAGTAAAGAGCGTTTTGTGTTTCAATAAACGTCTTTTGTGCTTTTTTTCCTTGTTACTTGTGTTCTTCACTTCTGGGCCATCGTAGAATGAGCCAATCAGAAGAGAGGTTGAAAAATGACCGTTTTGCAACCGTTGGAGGTCAATAGACAACACGCATCAACGAAAAAGGCGAAAAGCTGAATATCATTTCGTTGGTCGTGTTAACAGCTAAAAAGTTTTATGTTTAGAAAAATTTATTGACATTTGCAGGAATGGCAATTTTATTGGGATTGAGGTTGCTGTATTGTTGCAGGGAAGCATTTGGTTGAGTGACCTGTGGCTGGGAACATGTCGAGACTTTGCTTGCGAAATGCAACTTGAAGAAGCGGAAGAAAGGAGTGAGAATTTTCAAAAATAAAATAATAAAACGCAAGAATGAGGTGAGAGATCTTTATGACTCCTTAAATCAATGAATTAGAGTGATTTCAACACGATTACCAAACCAACCATACTAAGTCTTACATAAAGTATGGTTCAGCCTAACTAGAGTGCATACTCATCATTTTCTCAATAGGAGCTTGGGCTGCCTGTGCTGAAATGAGCACTAAGGTCACGTTTCCGTTGGTCAACTAATATCAACGGCTAATCTCACGAGTACAGATAGCGCATGTGTGCTAGTATAAACTTGAGGCAACTGAATGGGCAGTAAGGCCACGTTGGTCTACTAAGATAAACTTAATCTCACAAGTTTTGATAGCACACGTGTACTAGTACAAAGTTGAGGCAACTGAATGGGCCTTAAGGTCGCGTTGGCATTATTCCTTAAATGTTCCACAAATAACAATAATAAACATAAATGTTAGCATCCATGTTAAACTAAATTTACTCTTTTCTAGAAAGAGCAATCAAAATACAACATCAAAGTTGCCCCATAATTCATAAATTTTGGCAAATAATTTCGTTGTCCTGATTCCTGGATGCTTAATTAAATTTTGTAGCGTCGAGCTACTTGCAACGGAATGTTTTGAAACCACATTATACTTCAGACACTACGTGTTTAAATCGTTTGTAACTGATATTCTTGTCTGTTAACTTTAGGCTATTTACATAATTTAAATCATTCGCAAATAATACTTTTGTTTGTAAACTCCCGACTTGTTTAATCCTGTTTGTTTTTCCTTAAGTGGCGATTGTCTGAGCTACTAAACAAACTCTTGCTGTGTATATAATCTAACTAAGTAGACCACCCAAATACTTCACGCCAATAATACAGAACCAATTTCTGTAAAACAACTAGATTCGCTAGACAATTATACATCAAACGTAGAATAGTTGTTTTTTTTTTGTAAAGGCGCCTCTACAAGTAAAAACAGCGTAAAATTAATTAGAGAACTTTCAACTTTGATTGCTATTTTAATCGTTGCCAAAGATTACGTTTCACTGAACTGAATCAAAGTTCAGCTCTTTTTAAAAACTGATTACAGCGATGATCATGAAAATGTAAATATTGAGCTGTATAGATTGCAAGAATGCTTCAATTGCTACAAAAATTGTTAAAACACAACATCTCGTTAAACTTGGAGCGAGGGGCATTCTGGTTCGTTATTTGACGGCCTTCAATTTTTTAAAAGAATAGTAAAAAGAAATTAAAAACTTGTTTTTATCTTACATTTTTATGAATGCGAAAAAAACCCCAAACGTATCTCTATTATATATTTTCCTCTAAAAGTTGCTTGGTAAGCAGTTTTCGCAATAAAATTCAGTCTAAGTTTTGATTTAGTTAAAAATTTGATTTTGGGCTTGTAGTGGTTTCATTCGGAGTTTCTACCTTTTGAAAATTTGAACGGATATAAATTATCACATCTTCACTCCTATTCTGTCTGACAAACTAATAACACAGGTGAATGTGAATAAGCCATTAAAAGTAATTCGATTTAGAAAATCTAGTATTTTAACGTTGTATTCCAGCAGAGTATTTATTATAAATATAGTTTAGATATTGATGAAGGTGCGTGACATGATTGGCCCACTGCAAAGTAACTGCACTGGATGTAAGCTTAATAGTTAACCTTCAAGGGCTGTGCCAACTTTTCGTTAACTCTAACTGTTAAGATGTATTTTTGATCTGAATATTACCGTTTGCGAACTTTCATACATTTTACTAGCCATTTTCATCAATTTTCAAACTCAAAATGTAGAGTATATACTTTTTAAAAGCTGGGTTTCCACTGTTAACTTGAGATGATTCAGTGTCGTCTCGGCTGCAAAAACCTGTACCAACCTTTTAGAAAAATAGAAGCACTAGCTGTGTAGAAAGGTTGGCTGTTGCGCCTATTTCGCCATGTTTCTCTCTATTTGAACTTCGCGCGCTCATTAAATTTTGATTTAAAGATAATACCAAAAATTTTGTTTGAGAATGGAGTGGACTCAAATGCTCTTAACAAAAACTTTTCAAAGCAACGAAAAATGTACTGAAAAAGAGTAAGTGTTTATCTGGAATATTATTCATCTATACTCATACATAAAGTCGACTCTGTCCTCAAAATCCTTTTTTATACTTTAGATTTATTCTGACATCTATAAAGAATATGTCCGCAGCTACTGATAAAGATAATTCTCTTTCTCGGATATTTCTTTCAAAAAAGGAGCAAAATTTATTGAATTTAATGTACAGTGTTAACATAGTTTTAGCCTTCAGTGCGACACGGACTAACCAATAGAACCTGTTGTCCGCATATTTGGTATTTTTTGATTTGTCCAAAAGCAAAGACTTAGAAAAAGATAGCTAATTAATTATTTTCCAAATGATTTTCAACTGAGGTACCAGATCATGAAGGTAGTTAGCAATTATCGCAGTATAAACAAAATACTGTTCTTCAACTGACGGGATCTTTTCTTTATTTGAGTGAAAACAAAGCAACTCTAGTATTCTCGTTTTCTTATCAAAAGATCTTTTGTTTTCCAGAACTCTAAACATCTCCAGCAATTAAAGCAATTAAATTCAAAATATTTAGGATACTCATAGGAGGATAAAAACGACAGAAGTCTTAAGAGACAGTCAAGGTAAAAAATAACTTTCAGTCCTCCTGCAGACTTTTATTCATGAAGGCGCTGAAAACTGGATTCAGTGTCTGAAGTGAGCTGGACTCGGGAGAGTTTAGCTTCAGTATGAACATATCAATGCTACAATTTAACGTCACCAACATTTTTTCGGTTGTCTGTTTTTACCACATGCAGAGGAATGGTTTTGATTGTTGTTGAATCGATCATTCTCCTCGTCCTCAAGGCTCAATATTGCAGCCGGTGTTGGTAACCTGTTAGTCTGTTTGGCTATTTACATGCAGAAAGCCCTCACTACGTACAGTCGCCAACAACTTCATGTTGTCAATGCCTCTGACGGTTCTACTCAAGTTCAATAGATTCTAGGTCACTAATCACACAATTACAAAAGATTTTTTATGGAAATGTTATGGTATATCAGCGAAACAAGAAAACACATGCAAGGAAAGTAAGGTTTCTAGTTCTTTAACTGCAACGTAACATAAACAAAATGAATGACCGTTCCGTACTCGGACCTTTATTGTTTCTCGTTTTATGTGTCCATGTAAAGTGAGAAAAACTTCAGTTGCTATACTATCCCACGTGGGAACCGATTGTTTAGTTGGAAACTTCCGCGGTGGAGTTGGGCACAGGTCTCATGAGTTGTTGCTGCACCATCTGGTCAGTTGTTTGTAGAAACGACCCTTTGTTGAGACAATGACGCTAAAGAATTTCAGTATAGAGCAGTGCAGTGCATACGAGAATCAGTGAAAGGAGAAAACCCATACTGAAAAGAGTGTTTGCTCGTGCCCAGTTAACTTGAGCTCCTGGATTAGCAAAGTGGTGTATTGATGTAAATGGTATACTGCGTCGGTGTTTCTACAGAAACAGTTTTAGAAACTGATAATTCACCCCGTAGTGAAAAGAATTTTATAACTGACGTTTCGTACTGTAGTACTTCGTCGGAGTGAATATCTGGGAGATAAATAAAAAGATGGTTGATATAGTGATATAAAGCAAGCCTGTCTCATTGCGTTATCTTGCTTTGCATCACTAAATAACCACTTCTTGGTGAAGGTTGCCTTGAACAATTCTCAAACAGCAAAAAACTTTTATCAGAAATCAAATTGAACAGTTTCTAATGCCATTGAAAAAACAATCGTTTAAACGATAACCAAACGGTTTTGCTGTATAAATCACCCACCATTTTAATTCAATAAGAAAATCTAATATTTTCCGTATTTCGGTTAATGAAGTGCGGTCTGTTTGTTCAGCTGCCTAAAGAATCCAAATGAGCAACCGCGGTGATTAAAAACACACACTTTAACACACGCAGTAATGACTATGAAAAACGCAAAAACGGTTGAGTAGTTAATAAAGTGTTGCAATTAATAATTTTATGCTATTTTAAAAATTGTTTCCGTCTTTTCTAGTCCCTTCAGTTCTGTATGAACCACAAACTAAGATAAGCACACAGTGTCTCATCAAGACGAAAGGCTATTTTGCAAAGTCTACTTGATGGAATTTAAGATTCAATATTTATTTGTTGTGACCTAATAAAGTTTATTTCTTGTTTATTTTGGAAAGTATAACTATATGTGTCACTAATTATCATTCATCGCGTACTCAGTCGCTTGGGCTTAATTTGTTTCAATATTTACATATTGTCTCTTTGGATTTTCTATCTGAAAACTTCTCAAACAAATTATGGTAAATATTGAATATACAATTATATATCATTTTGCAAGTGTTGGTTTTAAGAGCTGATTCAAGAAAATGTTTACAAAAGCTCAAATACTTTTAAAGTAATCAAGCATTGAATAGAATGAACATTAATATGATTATGGCCATTAATGTGATATTGTGGTTAATGCACGTATCAAAAAAATTGGAGTTTATTGTTGGGTATTCATAAATGCTTTCGCAGCCTTTCGACTTGAAGTTAAATCTCAAAAAAATTTTATTTATGTTTATTTTTAGATGATTAAAATCAGCTTAACTAAACTTATCAATATTATACATGTTATTTACCTACTTCCTTTTAATACTTGGCAGGAAAGAATAAATAATTGTTGAGAAAACTGCACACGAATCTTTGTTTCTCCCTTGCTACACAATATCAATTTATTGGAGCCATTTCTAATGAAATCGTTGTAAATTAAGAACCTTTACAGCCAGTCCCAGCGTAGCGGGAGTTTTTAACGAGTTTTCTAGTAAGCTATTCAAACCTATATTGTTACCTACATACTAGAAATTCTCATCACATAAAGCTACAGAAAAAAACTTCCAAATTATGTGTACGGTCTTATTCAGTAACCCAACGCATGTACAATTAAAGTTTGACAAAATTCCATACATTTCACTTTAAAATGTATAGGTGAATATGATGAATATTTCAACTCTTGTACAAGATCAGGGTCCAAGTAATATATATATATATATATACACACACGGTTTCGTTTTGAAAAACAAAAGGCAACTTAAAAACACTTGAATAAAGGAGAAAATAAAAATGCCCCCCTACCAGTTTTTTACGGCGCCGCGCAAAAAGCACAAAATACTTTTGACACGCAAACTGCTATCAAAATCAAGTTAGTTAATTTCTCGAAGTGTGGGCTGCGTGATCTTGAGTCACGAAAGAAATTCTCCTCGAATATTTACAATATTTAGCAGGAATGCGAGTGTTTTTGGACCATTAGTTATTTTACACCCTTCCGTTGGAAATTCCTGGATCATAGATTTTCGTGATTTTAGATTCCCTGATTAAATACATGTTAGTGCTTTTTGACACGTCAGATTTTAAGCTTTGCTTTATCTTGTTATTAAGCGATTAGGACATGCAACCGGGTGGGCTGGGCGGAGTCCGCAGATTGGAAGCAAAGCGCGTATATATTTTAATGTGTGTGCGAAATTAACTTAATGCGACTTTTTCTGGCTTCAAATAACGTTGGGTGATCCACCAAAAAGCCACACAACTAGTTAAATCTGTTTCGTACGCTCTGAAATGAAGCAAAAATCTAAACGCGACAGCTTTAATAAATTTAAGGTAAGTTTTCATTTGTCGATCATTTCGGATGTAATTTGTAAAAGTTTTAAGTTATAGCATGATAAAACATAAGTATTTTTTATTCTAATCTGTTAATTTCGATTTTTAAAGAAAACGTTCATAATTAGGATTAGTTCTGAAAGGATGAAAAATCAGGTTGTTATCTTAATAAACAGTACGGCAGTCAGCATCCACTGATAACTTATATACAACGTGTATCTCAAAAGCTACCAACATTATCCTTTTAAATCACATCAATACCGGATAATCTAACCATGTGATGTGTTTTTGAATTTCAGTGAATCGCTAATTCGCGATCGAGTCCTAGGGCTATATAGATTTCTTAATGAACAACGATTTCGACTTTACCGAGTTTCTTTTCATTTATCAATGCTTCTATCTATATATCTTAGTATCTATACACGCGGCTGAGGCTGGGCTGTTTTTAACTTTTTGGCGATTTCATCCTCAAATTGTTCTTAAATTGTTCTTATTTCTTGATATTTTCAAACAGCACTAAATTTGCCGTAACGGAGTAGTTATACCATAATATTGTTGCAAAACAAAACGTTTTACCATACAGTATCGTACCTTATGTAACACGTAGGAGCATTCAAGTCTTTGTTATCATTTTCGGCTGCTTTTAAAAGTGAAAAAGCGGTTAGAAATGTTATTATGAGCTTATATGTACATCTCAACAGTGTGAAAGAATTAAATAAAACTTTTAAAATTGTCTGATCAAAATTTCAGTCTGGTGCATGATTATAAAAAAAGCGTTTATATGAAAACACGCCAAATTTTTTGGAAAGAACCTGAACAGTCGAGCGTTAATTTTTCAGCTTCACATACTGTTAAATATGTCCTTAGACATAATACAAAGATAGGGTACAGGACAACAGGAGTTCCAGAGACTGGAATTAGTCTTTCTCTTCTCTTTGTTGGAATGCCGGCGAGTGTTTTTTGTTTTAAAAATGAGATAGCTTCATTACAGGATTGCGCGCATTGCAATTTTTTACAAGCGCTAAAATAAAACAAGTCTTGCTAATTCTTATACAAGTGTTACTATTCAGGAATTTTGAATCTTCAATCCTAATAAATCACATTCTTATAAAAAAAAGAATTAATGTATCTATATTCTGAGATACACAGTTTATGTCAGTTTATGTAAAGCAAATTTTGCTTGCAAAAGTTTCGTTTTTAATGATATAGTTCGCAGCACTGCACACGTTTCTTATTATAAGAATCATACTTTTTCTCACGAGCCTCGCGATTCTTAATAATTTGACATTTTGAGCCTTATTTAATTCTTAAGTAATTCTTAAAAGGATAGTTTCAAAATAGGTTTTTATTTTGTTGAAGTAGTGAAACCAGAAGTGCATCTAAAATGGTATGATTTTAAGCTACACTAAATCAAGAGAGCTGAAGTAAATTCTTACAATGTAAGAAAAATATGTTCTGCTGGTGGAAGAACGAAAGAGAAATAGTCTAGACAAAAATCCGAAATTTTCACTCCTAAGCAAGACAATAAGCATATCCCGCTCCTTTTATATGCGAGTCTCGTTATAACATTTTATAAACTTACAGAAGCAAAAGAGGAAGAAATATAATAGACCTATCAGTGACATTTAGCTATAATAGGGCGAGCATAGTTGGTACAGCTGGTAAGATCTCTGCTTTCCGACCACAAGGTCCCCAGTTCGATCCCCACTCTTTCGAGATTTGAATATTTGTATGACCTTCTTCCCCCGCCCAAGTTAACTCAGTTTTCCATCCTTCCAGGGTAGGTAAATGCCAGCACATGCTGGGAGCTAACCTGAGATGGATTAATGTTCTGTCCAGGGGGAGTCAAATACTCTTATTCTTTTAACAATACAGAAACCGGAGATAAGCGCGGGCTTTGCTTGTAAAGGGATTTATCTTATTACCACAAAGCGAAGTGTTAGTTTAAGATACTTCTTCGACAATTGTTCCAAGTTAAAATGGTACACGTGTTTGTGAGGGAAAAACAGATTTTATATTCCTGCATGTCATCCGAGAAAAAATGCAAGCACTAATTACTTGTGCAGTTTCTTAAGTCATTTAAGTAAATTAAAAAATACGAGAAGTTCAAGGATTTACCCCTGGTTTACATCGTATTAAAGAAATAGTTTTACCTTGGATTTAGTATTTCAAATGGAAGTAAATTATTATTGTCTTCTATCACTCAAATAAAAAATAAAACATGTATAAGCTGTTTGGTGCAGGGTCATTCGAAGCTATTAAAACCATGAATGTTAATAATGATAAATAATAAGAAAAACTAATAAAACTATTAAGACAATAACTTAACTTTACTAATAATAATAAGAAGAAGCTTTTATATCACCATGCAGAACTGGACTCTTACACATTTTGAAGCATTCAAAATTGAACTTCGTGCTGTTCTAAAATTCAAAACTATAAAACGTTTAAAAAATTTGAACTTGATTCTCAGTGAAATACACGCTTTTTTTATAAGAACAACTTTATAAGAACAATGAGGCTCAGACTGGCCGAAAATTAGCAACAGTGTAAGAACAAGCTCAGGCTGAGGCTGAAAACAAGTGAAAATGTTTCCAGTTGAAACATTATTGAATCTTGTATGTGCACAGTAAAACACAGAAGCACCGTTTCCCATTTATTGTTATATCTACTGTTGTTTCAAATGATACACGTATTGATGTTATATAAATGTTCTTCGTACGGTCAGTTGACCTCTGCAGCCTGTGAGAGAAGACAAAATGTGCAGGGGTCAGCAATCTTAGATAAATGTACAGAGATCTCTTCAAAATGCAGAGGCGATCAGCATTGTTTTTCAACGCCTTGACTTTTTGTTTTGATTTCTCATTAAACCACTCACAGACGGATAAGAACAAATTAAGAACAAATTGAGGCTGAAGCAGTTAAAAAAATTAAGAATAATGACCCGTAATAAGCTTGGCAAAATTTACTGGTTCTTATAAAAAAAGCGTCTAACATAGCAATCTCCTTACCTTGTAAATGCTTTTTGCAACACTAATCGTGACGGGCTTCCTGTGGTCAATCTGGCCAAAAATAATTGGGCTGGGCAAAGTCACGGCTTTTTGGTCAGCGTTAGCCAACTATAATTATGCATGCGACAAAAAGTGCATGACGACTAACCGCAAGTTTTAAGAGAGAAGTGGTGGTACAGGGAGAAGTCTCGAGAAAGCGAGGTAGGTACAAACAATGTCTTTCAGCTCTGTTATGTACAAACTCTTGTCGTGTTTGGCATTAGACGGCCCACACAGTCAATCAGATATTGGCAGAAGGAGACGCCTTTGATTATGATACCATTCCCGATACATTGTCACTAACGGATTTACCCTATCAAGTACCTTGGCTTCAAATGACTGCTGACTCAACCAAACCAAATCATTCGCCCATTGTCATTGAAGCAACAGAGCTAAATCAATTGCCTATTGAGGCACAAATAAATGATCAACTATTTTGACATCGATATGTGATGTAATAACTAAATAAGAGAGTTATGATCGTTCAAAATTTTGAAATTTTTGAACATTTACTGTAATTTTTTTCCGTTTTTTTAATTTCATGAATGTTTATAATTTAAACGAAAAATTAAAAAGAATAGCCAATACAACGTAGAATTAGGAGTTTTATAATACAATATTTCGGATAGCCATACTAGCCTTCATCAGGTATAGTACTGAATTACAATCGGTTACATTTATATAAGATGTAGAACGGAAATTGCAAAACAAATAGCCGCGGAAAATACAA